>JASDQU010102802.1:93944-109742 GCA_032191745.1 Picea mariana
ACATCATATAGAGATGAAAAAGTCATCAAGGCAAGGGCATGTGCATCAACACATTTATGCACCAGCAGGGCACCAGACAGGAAACCGATCAAGAGGTGCATGGAAGAATACCAACACTATGGGAAGAGCTCAAGCTACAAAAACAATCCCATGGCAACCACGACATGATGCAGAGAAAGATAAGGGTGCAAAGATAACAAATAGACATCATGTTCGACTTCCATTGGGATGGATGGATGGTCATACTTGGTACCAGTTGGCTACATTGCTTAGCTGATCATATTGTATGGTTTCTTCTAATGTTTCGAGGAAAAAACATGTGAAGGGGGATGGAATGTGGTATACCTAGGGAGGTAATATGGAGTACCTAGGGAGGTACCCAATGGGAATGTAGTTATGTGTTATTAGTGGAAGTCATTTAATATATGGGAATGTGGTCATTCAATGTAAGGTGGACTAGGTCCACTATATTGATAAATGCCCACTATGGTAGTTGGATGTAATAAATGTGATAAGGCTCTCTAGAAGGTTCCTAGGAGATAGGGAGAGCTATATAAAGAAGTATAGGCAATGTAATGAAACAGAGTGAAGAATATTGTGATTGTACAAGCAACGATTGCTTGAAGAGTTTTATCCTTCCATAAGGATTAATATATGGTGTTACCCTACCTCAAGGGTTTTCTCTATTTCTTGTGTTCATGTTATGGTGAATGGTTTATGGTTTATTCTTGGTTATTTCTGAAGTATATTTGCAGATCTGGTTTAGGTACTTAACAAAAAGAGTACTGGAAGAACCCATATTAAATATGTAGATAATATGGATTAAAAAACTGAAACTAATGATTTGGATAGAAAGATCTCGAAAAATTAGGCAATTTTAAAAAATGACACTAAAAACAGACTTCGGATGTGAAAGTTATGCCCTTTAAAAAAAAGGCATAAATGGTAACCAAAGGATCACGTGGTGGTGTAAGTTGCTTTATGCAATGACCCACTTTTATAAAAAGAAGTGGGGATCACTTTTACAATGAAGTTACTTTATAAAAAAAAAAAGCTTCATGCAAAATAAATAACTCTAAAATAAAATATTAAATCTACTTATAGTGACTCACTTTTATACTTGAAGTGAAATACACTTTACAATTGAACACACACTTCTTAAAAAAAAAAGTAACAGAAAGAGAGACTTGAACTCAAGACCTCTTACTTAATAAGACAATTTTTAACCAAATGGGCTAGCAAAACATATTGTATTGTTTAGCAAGAGGATTGTTGTTGTTGCAAAGAGAATCCACAGATATCAAAGAGTAGTAACCCATAAAATAATAATATCAAACCAAAATAATACTCTGCAAAAATTTAAAAATAGCGTATTCAGGCATTATACCTCCGGATTTGACTGAAATGGCCGTATCTTGGGAAAACATAAACCTTTTCGAGTGAAACAAAAAGTGTTCCTAATTGAAATGAGCGCTCTAGATGTAATGGAGCAGTCCCCCCAGCCCAGAAATGTATGGAAATGGAAGAAAATAGAAATGAGGCAACTTGACTTCAAGATCTTGATCTACAATAGGAGCGGGTCTTCAAACATGCTCTGATACCATGTTCAACAACACATGTATTCCGACAGAGGACGAACACCTTCAATAACCACTCACACAACCAGATCAAGGATCAAAACACTGATGTTTTGACGTGGTAAAACCCCTACGGGGAAACATCCACGACCCTAGCCAATGCGACCACTTGGAGCAGTTTATTAATGCAAAAGAAAAAGATTACGGAGAGATTTTACAAGAGTGTTTCTCACAATCAATCATCAAAAAATGACCCTCCATGCTCTTTAAATAGAGATCATGGACCAATCGGGTGTTAAGCAACAAATCAATGGTCATTAATATTAAGGAGAATATGAACCGTCGGATCACTCTATGTCGGGAACATATCGTGACCGTCATATTTCCTAACTACAAATGCATACTAAAGAAACACACTAAGAAACACACTTATACCTAACGACACATTAGACCAAGTAGATATTAACTAAATCCTAAGTGTCTAAATATCCTAACACCCTCATGAAACTTGTATAAGTTAGGCACATTGAATATTGGAAAAATGTCATAATCTTTCGGTAATTCTAACTTGTATGCATTATCAAAAATCTTTCTCAAAATTTTGCATGGCCTAATTTTCTTGTATTTAAGCTCACTATACGTACCTCTGGGAAATATTTCCTTCCTCAAGTGTGCCATTACTAGCTTTCCTTCTTCAAAAACATTTCATCTTCTTCGCATATATGCTCCTTCTTTATACTTGGTATTTATTTGTTGTACCTTTCTCTTAACCTGCTCATGCATTTCATGCATTCTCTCTGCAAATTCGCTTGTGTCAACACTCTTTTTTTCCTTCAGATTGGGAAATTTAACCAAATCAACAACTCCTTTCAGTGACCCGCCATAAAAAATTTGAAATGGACTCTTTCCTACAAATCTGCTAATGGAATCATTATTATAAAATTTAGCCCAAGATCAAATCCCATTGTCTTGGCTTCTCCTCACTCAAAATACTTAACAAATTTCCAAGACTTCGGTTCACTACCTCGGTCTATCCATTTGTTTGAGGATGATATGCATAACTGTACAATAATTTGGAACCCATATTTTTCCAAAGTATCCTCCAAAATACTCAAGAAATCTCGTATCCCTGTCAGAAGTGATACTTCTTGGTAGCCCATGCAATCTCACAATCTCTCTAAAAAATAAAACAAGAACTTTAGTAGCATCATTGGTTTTCTTGCACGATATGAAATACAACATCTTTGAAAATATGTCCACTACAACCATCACAGATTCATGATCGCTTTGTGTCCTAGGCAATCCCAAAACAAAGTCCATACTTATATCTTCCCAAGGCCTCTCAGGTACTGGTAGTGGTGTATACAATCCGGTGTTTTAACTCCCTTTGGCGAGCTGACAAATCCTGCAACACTCAACAAAATTCTGAACATCCTTGTTGATTCTAGGCCAAAAGTATCTTTCCCTCACCAATGTCATGGTCTTATCAACACCAAAAAGTCCACCTAAACCTCTGCTATGCAACTCTCTAATATGATTCGACCACAATGAGCTCTGTGGAATACACAAACCTTGGTTCTTGAAATAGAAACCTTCTTGAAGATGATAATATAAATATGGTGTTCTATCAATGATCCAAGGCGCTTTACACACTTTCCAAGCCTCTGCAAAATTTGCATCTTCTACATACAATTATTTCATACATTCAAATATAACAACTTCAACTCACAAAGTATTCAACAACAATATCCTTCAACCCAATGCATATGCAAATCTATTCCACTTTCCAGACCTGTGTTTCAAAATAAACGAGTAACTTGGCAAAAATTCTACCCATTTGGAATGCTTTTGATTTAAATTACCCTGACTATTGATGTACTGCAATGACTTGTGATCAATAAATAAGACAATCTCCTTTGGCAACAAGTAATGTTGCCATTTCTTCAAGGCTTGTACAATAACATAAAACTCTTGATCATAAACATAGTACTTCTTCTTAGCATCATTCAATTTCTTGCTGAAAAATGCAATTGATCTTCCTTCTTGGATCAAAACTTCTCCAATCGTTGAACCACTTGCATTGCAATCCACTTGAAACACTTTATTGAAATTTGGAAGTGTTAAAATTGGCTGTTCAGTTACATTTTTCTTCAAATCTTCAAATGATTTTATGGCTACTACTGTGATCTTAAAATTTCCCTCCTTCATGCATTCAATAAGTGGTGCATAAATCTCGTTGAAATTTCTGATAAACTCCACGTTTCCAAAACATGGAAACTTCTCACATCAAACATACACGTAGGTGTTGGCCACTCCAAAATAGCCTTAACATTTTCAGAATCCATCTTCAAAGCTTCCTTGGAAATAAAAAATCCTAAGTATACTAAATTTTCCTTCAACAATGTACATTTCTTCAAATTGATAAGTAGTTTCTCTTCTCTCAATCATTGTAACACCTTTCTCACATGATCTAGGTGTTCTTCTTTGGTCTTGATGATAATCAAAATGTCATCTAAGTGAAAAAAAAAAACTTGCCCAAAAATGGTTTCAAAACTTCATTCATAACTCCCATGAATGTGCGTGCATTGGTTAGTCCAAAGGGCATAACTAACCACTCAAACAACCCATCCTTTGTCTTGAATGTTGTATTCCATTCATCACCTTCCCTTATCTAAATTTGATGGTAACCACTCTTCAAATCAATCTTTGAAAAGTACTTGGACCCACTCAAACAATCCATGAGGTCATCCATCCTTGGTAAATGAAATTTGTACTTGATAGTAACCTTGTTAATAGCTTGTGAATCGGTAAACATTCTCCATTCACCTCCTTTATTGGGTGTCAAAACTGTAGGTAAAACACACAAGCTCAAACCCTCTCTGATCAATCCTCTGTCAAGCAGCTCTTGCACCTATGTATTTACTTCTTCACTCTCTATTGGATTCATCCGGTAAGAATCTTTATTCGGTAGTCTTGATCTAGGTATCAAATCAATTTGCTATGATATACTTCTCAAGTGAGGTAAACTTTCTAGTAGATCATCTCCAACAATATCCTCAAACTCATTCAACAAAGGTTAAATTTCCAATGGCATAGGACTCATTTTTTTAATCTCCAAAAATTCTCTTGGTACTAAGGCCAAACATAAATGATTCCTCTTATGTTCTCTCAATAATTCCTTAGTTGAACACAACATGATGCGACTGTTGTTGCAAACATTTATGTTGTCCTTTGCCTTGTCGTAATTACCACTCAACTTAGTCTCCAACATTGGCTACAATCTGTATCACTTCACAATCTTTAAAAATTCATAAGTATTCTTCCTCCCATCATGAAAAACTTTTCTGTCAAAGAACCATGGTATTCTGATTAGTACGTGACAAGCATCCATCTCTCCTATGTCACATAATACATGTTCACTAAACTTTCCAATATGAAAAATCAACAAGCATTGCTCAGTCACAATCACCTGTTGCTCTCTTTTCAACCATGAGACCTTGTATGGATTTGGATGTGGAATGATTTTGAACTTTGATTTCTCCATTACTTCTATGAATAATAATTTTTTTGTAATTCTTCCATCTATGACAATATGACAACACTTATCCTGAAGTTTACATTTAGTTTTGAACACTCTCTTTCATTGTTCAAGATCTTATGTTGCCTTTGTCTCAGGATTGAGTAATACTATTCTAAACATTAGGTTTTCTCCTTGCTCTTGTGGAAGTACTTCCACATTACCACCAACTAATGTTGTCTCGTCTTCCTGGGTAACTTGTGTCCTTGCTTAATTTCTTCTCAATGTGTCCTGCCTCTCCAGACATTCAGATGCTTTGTGACCCTCTAATCCACATCTATAACATGTAATCACATACTTACCTCGACCAAAACCTCTACCTATGCCAACATTTATTCCTCCTCTTGTATTCTGACTATTGGTCGCTTCGTCCTCCTTTTCACTGTCTTTAGCAACACTTGCTCTACCCCTGCCTCTAGTTCCTTTTCCCTAGAACTTTTGCTGCAATCTTCTGTCAATGTTTTCTTCCACCTTCAAAGCAACTTGATAAGCTTCATCTACATTATGAAAGTAATGTGTACTCATTGTTATCCCCATTTTGTGGATAACTAAGGAGATTATGTCTCGAGGCCCTTAGGTTGCAGATAGGAGTGCCGAGAGACTACAAGACCAACAATACCCTTTTGCACAAATGGAAACCCATCTCACCACCACATATGGTCACATATTTCCAGATGGCATCCACCACATCAGATGGCTTTCGGAAGACAACATGCCTTGCTCCATGAGGTACAAGTCTATATTATGGTGAGCATCATTTCAATATTTAAGCCAGTTGAGTATGTTGTATCTTAGATTGATCTAGATTTCATGATATATGGTTGGACATTATTCCTTTTTCCCTACTTCACCTTGGTGGCTGACATTCTTCCCTATAAAGTGGTCTTCCTTTGGGATGGGTTTGCTACTAGGAACTCCCATAAAGAGCCATCGTATCATTCCCGACCACACCTACCACTTTGCATCATTATTCCCCTCCATTTTCCTTAACTCTTTGGATTTTAGGGTGTATTGACCCAAGAAGGGGTTGTCCCTCATTCTATGGGAAGAAGGGGCTGAAGGCCCAGAGGGTTTGATGTTGGGTAAAAGATTAAATCCTTGTATAAAAATTCCAGATGCTTCGCCCAAGGATCATCCAAGAAAACAATGAAACACTTATCTTTGATTAAATGGGATACACAATATAATACAAAATGATTAAAGGGTTAGTTGAAGGATAAGAGGTCTCATCACAAGATGACCTATCACATCCATGTATCTAGTGATATGACATTGCCATCATCTGGTCGCCAAACCAGGGTAATGGCTCTCAGTTGCATGGGTGAGAGAAAGGGGGTCTCATCACGAGCCAACCTTCTCATTTACACTAGGTGTTTGTGGGTGGAATTTCCATCATATGGTCACCACCATGGTAGTGACCTTCAACCTCTCCTTATGCTATATTGAAAAAAAATAAAGAAAGAAAGATAAAAGGGAATTGATGGAATTGGAAAAAGTGCATTGCAGACGAAGGTAGCACACACCCTTTACAAAGGCACCCATGAATGAGACACTACGACCCCTCGTATGTCATGATCCCTATGCCCATTGAGTATTGAACCCAATCACTTCATACACTTTACATTTCTTACAGAGGGGTCTCTTGGAAACTCTCCTTGACCTAGGGCAAGATCTACCCAATAGGACACCTCATCAACCCTCCCATATTCAATCTTGAAAAGTCACATAGTGTCTTTGAGCAATTAACTGTTTGTTATAGTGATATTTGATGCACATGCTTAGATGGATTATTTATTGATTGGATTCACTTATCATGATGTCATGAATTGAGATCCTTGCAAGGCGTGCTCATTTGTCTTTGCATGACCTTGTTGGTGGACAATTTTGGGAGAACAGGCCTAGCTTGGGCTTCCATGGGGCTACAAAGCCACAGGTTGGATGCTAAGGGCCCGCATGTCAGATGAGAAAGATCAGACTTGGAAGGCCTTGATGATGACTTGGACGACATAGCCCAGCCCTCACTTGCCAAATGATTTTCCCAGGAAGGGAAAAACGTCCTCTTTTCGAGCTTGACGTCATGCTTTTGGGGCTATGGTATAGTGGGAAGGTGCCACTCTTTTGACACATGGATGTTTTGAGGATAGGAGGGTCTTCACCATGATGAGAGTGCTTAGATGCTTGACATGTGGCCTTTGTAGGCCTACCCATGCTTCTCCAACACCAACAACTTCCTCAAAGTGGCAAAACGTCCCCTAAAGGGGAGACATCCTTCACTTAATCTTGTGTTTTAACCTAAAGTATGTGGAAAAAATATGTTAGCTACATTTAGTATAAATAGAGAGAGATCATAAGATCTCATTTTTTACATAACTCTCCCTCATTGTGAGAGGACTTGGTCTGAAATTTTCGCTACACTTGGCTCTTTTTATCTCTTGTGCACTTGTTTATGGATATATTGATGAATGGTTGATGGAGGAGTGAGGAGCTAGCCTTGGATGATGTTTTCTAGCTCTTATGGTGGATTATCTTGGCATTTCTCTTGATATTGGTATGGTATTTTACTATTATGCTATCATTTTTTTTTTAAGTCAAGGATTGTTATGCTAGGATCTAGGTGGGAAGTATATGGGCATACACCCCCACCATAGTATTCATCATTTTATGCTTCATCTCATTGATTATACAAGGGTTTGCTAAGAGAAGTATAAGGGAATATGCCCTCTTAGCTTAAACCCTAGCTAGAGAAACTTGCCTTGGGAAGTAAAAGGGCTTACATCCCAAAGGAGGTAGCTTCTCTAGCTCTTTGTTTATTTGACCCCATTAACCCAATAGTAAAGACATTAATCATACTTTTTTTTGCATTGGAAATATAAAATCATTATCTTGGGAAACACAAATTTTGATCTTTTGAAAGGTTTATTGCTTGAAGTTGGTTTGCCTCATTGAGAGGAGTCTTCCCCTACTATGGTGTCCCCTCTCTCCCATTACTCTAATTTCTGTTACAAACTCTAACCTACAGTCATTAGGGCTGCATAACCCTAGCTACCTATTCACTCTTAACTCCTAAACTAACCCTAGACTAGCTCCTAAATTTTGTACACTAACTCTACTAACTAGGGTGCACCTTTTGGGCTAATTCTTGACACTTTTCCATGGTTGATTTTGCCGCTGCATGCCATTGAATGCTACAGCCATAAGTCTGAAATTGTATGCAGAAAATACATGCTACAACAACTTTCTTTATTCAGTCGTCAAGTGCCCTTTTCCGATCATACTTGATTGCTTTACTTATTGATGATACTGTTAATTGATATGATGATTTACATGCTGATTTGAATGTCTTAATTGCTGATATAAACTGTTGTCTATTGCAGAAAATTAGGGACAACAAGCTTAACTTGCTGATCCATACTAACATATATCATTGCAAGTTGGATTTCTTTGTGTCTTGGGTAGGTACAATCATCCAAAGAAGTACTATACCTACGTGAAAACAATAAATTGACTTACAAAACATCTCTTCCCACCTTTCATTCCACTTAGAATTGACCTCTAGGGGATTCACTTCCATTTCTCTCTATCTCCATCTCAATCCCCCTAGAGTCACGAAGATCGCCTCCCTAGAGTGACCTAGTCACCCTTGAAGTGCAGGACATATATAGAGGTGACATTGGGTGTAGGATTCCCAAGTTGTAGCACTTGATTTGTGGTTGGGTAGGGATTTTCCCAACCTACAACTTGTGCTATAACATTTTGACGCTGTTGTCGGGGAAGATTTTGAATATTCTTCGTACCCTAATGACACGTTGGTAAGCTATCCCAAATCCTTTCCCTTATCTTGTCTAATGAATCCACCCAAGGGACGTTCCATTTCCACCATCCTTGATGACCTCAATTTGAAACTCGTATGGCGAATCCACCTTTCCCTCTTCCCCCTTTTCCATCCTTTGATGAGCCTTGAGCTCATCTGGGGACTCCATTGAGGATCTACCCTAAGTGATGGAACCATGGCCTCATGGGACTTACCATGAACATTCCATAATGTGTATCCTTCTCTTGATGTTAAGAATGTCCCTGGCTATCCAAATCATTGTCCAACAGAATGGAGAGCAAGTTGCCCCAAATTTGATGGCGATCCAACTCTATCAGTCACCCATGTCGTGAATTATATGAAGTATGCCTCGAGTTTAAGATTGGCTGATAAAAATTTTCGTGTCTTCACTGGAATCAAGTCAAAAGGATTGGCTTGCACACTCATGTGATCTAAAGAGTATCCCTTCTTCTACAAAGATCATTTAAGAATTTCTCAGGAAATCTCGGCCAACTACTCAAATTTTGCAAGATGCTTTCCAAGAGCTCAAAAATAGTATTTTCCCATAAGGTTTTCTGATCGATGATGAGACAATAGATGAAGAAAATATTGAAGAAGATCATGATAAGACATATGATGAAGATGAAGTATATGCTCCTCCACTTGATGAGGACATCCAAACCTCTGCTCCTCCAACACATCAAGAAGAGAATATGATGAGTTATAATCCTTTTAAAAACTTTGATGATGCTTTTTTCCATGACTATGGAAATGAAGAAAACTGCCAAAGGGATCTCGATGAAGTATCTCTTGTAGAAGGATTGAAAGCGACTTTGTTATCTACTTTCCCTTTCGAAGAAAATGAAGTTACCCAGTCTTGTAAGGAAGTGATCAGCTCCTCTGGTGCAAATGAATTCATGGAACAACCATCATATATAGTTTACAAACACATTGATGATTTCATACAGACTAGAAAACACATATGGGATCTTAGTTGCTTCATTATTGATAGAGATCCCATTTATGACATTGAGGGTAGCTCTCAGGCAGAAGGGTTTGAAATGTCATTTTCAGAGGACTGGCCTCCATGCATGTATGATTCAAATGTTTGGAAAGCTAGTGATGACATGGTTACAAATTTGTTCTTCCCTTTCGAGGATGACTCGTCGCAACATGATTCATCCTTAGGTACATAATATTTTGAGGATGCAGATTTGTTTTATGAGGAATTCCAACCATTGTGCTCAAGTTTGGAGGAATACCAGGAAGTGTCCACCTCAGAGAAGTTAGAGGTTCACTCTTCAAAGCGAAAGTATTTTCATCTTGGAGATTTCTATGGATATTCACATGGGAAGAGGCGATGTTTTTCTACACCTGAGATTGTTCCTTACCTCTTACCCTCTTCTCTAAGAGATCATGTAGTATTCTTCCAATATCTCTTCTCCTCTCAGCCCTCGATAAGCAATGAGTCTTTATGCACCGATGAAGATGATACTTTTTCTACATATAATTACCCCTTTCAAAGATGGATTGATCAGTCTTGTGGCTACACTTTTAGGCGGGATGATCAAGCTGATGGTTTCTCTTTCCAATAGGATTTCCTCCCTCCCACCCATCTTCATGAGTTTTATTTCATGATCTATTATATGTGTGTTTATACTCATGATTATTATGTGCTTAACTTATCCTTGTTGTATTATATGATTAAGCACAGATGGATATACTTTGATAAGATGATCAAATGGTTTCACTAGTTGTATGACTTCACCTGACATTATCCAGCACATGATCTTCAGGGACCCAAGGCCCTAGGTAAGTAGGTAAGTCATTTTGAATCCATGCGTTTTCTTATTGATTGCTCATACTAGTTTAGATGCATTTCATTTTCATTTTTCTCTACTTGCACTATTGATTTCATGCTTAGCTTAGAATTTATTGAAAAAATGTAAAAATTTTCTTTTTCTAGTTTAGTTGGTTTTGATTATCATCATATGAGAACAAGAAAGAGTAGGCTATCCTGCACTTGAAAGTTTGATGTTTTCTTGCAGGCATAGGTCTAGCAAGATATGTTGCGGTTCTCATGCACTCTGCGACAAGCACATTTCCCCAAGTAGAAGCCAAATGTTATCCCCATTTTGTGGATAACTAAGGAGATTATGTCTCGAGGCCCTCAGGTTGCATATATGGAGTGTCGAGAGACTACATGACCAATAATACCATTTTTCAAAGATGGAAACCCCTCTCACTACCACAGATGGTCACATACTTCCAGATGGAATACATTACATCAGATGGCTTCTGGAAGACAATGGGCCTTGCTCCAAGAGGTACAAGGCAATATTATGGTGAGCATCATTTCAATATTTGATCCAGTTGAGTATGTTTTATCTTAGATTTATCTAGATTTCATGATATATGCTTGGAAATTATTCATTTTTCCCTACTTCAATTTGGTGGTTGACATTCTTCCCTAGTAAGTGGTCTTCCTTAGGGATGGGTTTGCTAATAGGAACTCCCTTAAAGATCCATTGTACCGTTCCCGACCATACTTACCACTTTCCATCATTATTCCCCTCCATTTTCCTAATCTCTTGGGATTTTAGGGTGTATTGAACCAAGAAGGGGTTGTCCCTCATTCTATGGGAAGAAGGGGTTGAAGGCCCAGAGGGGTTGATGTTGGGTAAAAGATAAAAGCCTTGTATAAAACTTCTAGATGCTTCACCCAGGGATCACTCAAGAAAATAATGAAACACATATCTTTGAGTAAAGGGGACCCACAATATAATAAATAATGATTAAAAGGTTAGTTGAAGGATAAGAGGACTCATCACGATCCGACCTATAACGTCCATGAATATCTAGTGGTATGACATTGCCATCATCTAGTCACCAAACCATGGTAATGTCTCTCAGTTGCATGGCTGAGAGAAAGGGGGTCTCATCACGAGCCAACCTTCTCATTTCCACTAGGTGTTTGTGGGTGACATTGCCATCATCTAGTCACCATGCCAAGGTAGTGACCTTCAATCTCTCGTTATGCTATATTTAAAGAAAATAAAAAAATAAATATAAAAGGAAATTGATTGGCTTGGAAAAAGTGCATTGCGGATGAAGGTACCGCACACCCTCTACAAAGACACCCATGAATGAGACACTACAACCCCTTGTATGTCATGAGACTTATTCCCATTGAGTCTTGACCCCAACCACTTCATCCACTTTACATGGCTTAGAGAGGGATCCCTTGGAAACTCTCCTTGACCCAGGGCAAGATCTACCCAATAGGACACCTTGTCGACCCTCCCATATTCAAGCTTGACAAGTCGCATAGTGTATTTGAGAAATTAATGGTTTGATATAGTGATCTTTGATGCACATGTTTAGATGGATTATTTATTGATTGGATTCACTTATCATGATGTTATGACTTGATATCCTTGGACGATGTGCTCATTTGTCTTTGCAGGGCCTAGTTGGTGGACAATTTTGGGAGAACAAGCCTAGCTTGGGCTTCCATGGGGCTACAAGCCCACATGATGGATGCCAAAGGACTGCATGCCAGATGAGAAAGATCATACTTGGAAGGCCTTGATGATGACATGGACGACATATCCCAACCATCACTTTTCAAACAATTTGTGCAGGAGGGGAAAAACATCCTCTTTTTGAGCTTGACATCATGCTTTTGGGGCTAGGGTATACTGGTGAGGTGCCACTCTTTTGACACATGGATATTTTGATGCAGGAGCATCTCCCAAGACAAGCGAGCCAGCACAGAAGACGAAGGATAGCTGGGCACATGCCAGTGCCAATTTTTTAAAATTTTCCCTTGAAGTTGATGCGCTAAACATAAATGAGATCATTTAATTATGGCACCTTGGTAAAATGTATTCAGACCTTGAGCGCCCTGCTCTCGTCTGAGATTGACAGAGGCATTTATAGTAGTAGTTGTAAGTAGGTAGAATTGAATATTAGAGTAGACAGTCTGAGGAGAAAGGGGGGGAATGAATATAGACACCCTCATTGTGCATTGTAAGATAGTTCAGGAAATATTTAGAAGAATCCAGAGCATAGGAGAGAAGAAGAGAACTGTAGAAGAACACCCATGTATAGATCTTGAATTAATAGAAGAAGTTGATTCAGATTTATGGCTGTTGTGTTATTCTCTGTGTATGTGTGTTGAATGCTATTCTCATGAGTATTTACTTCTTGTTAATCATTTGCTATTATGCTGTGTGTATGATTTCATGTGTTGAGATTGAAGTCTGGAAGGAAGAGTGAATGAGTTTCAATTGTTTCTCTAATTGAGCCAGAGAATTCCTGCAAGGAATGCAGTCGAAATTGTCCGCAAGGAGTGCGTTGACAGAAGGGTTCAACTAGAGTTAGCTTTTGTTCTCATTCGTCTCAAAGGTGCAGTTAGGCACAGTGCCGTGCAAGGAGTGCGCAGGCCAAGCCAAGTCTCAAAGTTGCAATTCTGAGTAGAGTATCCGAAGGCTGCTGCTGCAGGGGTGCACAGAGTCAAAAGACTTCAACACTGAGACGTCGTTAAAGATTTTCTGCAAGGAGTGCACGCAAAGAGTTGCTTAGAGGAATTGAAGGTCATGAGAAAGATCAGGAGGGATAGACTTTTGAATTCACTGAAGGCTAAGTGTAGGGAAGTTTCCGTGGAAAGTCGAAGAGAAGTGTCGCAGATTGGCGAAGCGGGCAAATGAGTCTCGTGGAGAGGCACTTATTCATTTCGCAGAATCCTCAAAGGGAGAACAGACGGATGAAATCTTTGGAGGAGATTTCACGAATTTACGAGGGTCGTTAGATCTTCCAAAGGTGCAACGTAGTTATAGTGCAAGTGTGGGGAGGTTCTAAGCTTAGGAGGGGCAGTACCGTTGATCCAAGCTGGTCAGGGCCGTTGGATTATTTGCGAGATCGCCTATCGGGATCTCGTGAGAAAAGTGTCCAAGGCTTGGTAACAGGAATCACGATATTATGATACGCGATATCCCGACGACCACGAGAACGGTGTGGGGCCACAGGAGTCGGCAAGTGGACAGGTGGCACATCGCATGTCAGGATCTCATGGGTGAAAGAGCTAAGGATTTGGTGTTAAAAGTCACGAAGCGCGAGGACACGAAGTGGCGAAGTGGTGAGAGGAATAGGAGCCGTCCATTTGAGGAGGACAGGTGGCAGAGATTGAGAGATCTCGCGAACTCGGGAGTTCGTAGGGTGAGAGCCCAAGCATTGGGTACTCCAAGTCACGAAGACGCGAGGAGAAAGAAGGAGAATAGCCGTTGGATCTGGATCGTAGGAGAACCGTCGGATCTGCACGTGGGATCGTGTATCGGGGTCTCGCGAGAAAAGACTCGAGGATTTGGCCACGGGGATTGCGATATTGCGATAAGCGATATTCCGATCATTGGAGGACAGTGTGGGCCATAGCGAAGTCGGCGAGTGGAGGACAGATGGCATAAGTCATCGGGATCTCGCCGCGAGAAGTCCCCAAATATCGGCATTAGGATTCGCGATCTCGTGAAGTCTGAAGTCCCGCGAAATAAGGGACCGTTGAAAAGTCAACTCACGTGTGCATCGGCATTTCGGTGCATCGGGTATCGGGAGTTGGAAAATACAAGTGCTTGATATAGCGAGTCGCGAAGTTGCGATAGGGAAAGTCGTGATAGGAGAAGGGTGAGGTCAGCATTGATTCATATCGGCGCTCGGGGACTCGTAAGATTCACACCCGACCACTGACCTTTGGACTCGCGAAGTTGCGAGTTCCGATTCTTCGATAAGCCAAGAAGGAGGGAAGTCGGGTGAAAGAATCTGTGGGTAGATAATTCTCGATAAGGAAGTAGAAGAACCTTAGAGTTCTTCGGGCTGAGAAGAAGAAGATCCTGTGAGCGGACATGCCTGGGTGGTGCATCCCTGCGTCATGTTTTGAGGAGAAGAGGGTATTCACCATGATGAGAGTGATTAGATGCTTGAAATGTGGCCTTTGGAGGCCTGCCCATGCTTCTCCAACACCAACAACTTCCTCAAAGTGGAAAAACGTCCCTTAAAGGGGAGACGTCCTTCTAAAATTAGGGTTTATTTGCGCAAAAAGTGAAATTTTAAGGAATTGTTTAATATTGTTTTGTAAAAGGGGAAATATTAGGGCTATTAACCCCTAATATTGTGTTTTACCCAAGTACGTGGACAAACTATGTTAGCTAATGTTGGTCACTATAATTTCTCAATTAATTCAAACAACCAAGTGATACATAAATTGTCAACCCAGGGAAGTCTGTTATTTCAAAGATAACCACGCACTATATATGCTCAATTCCAAAAGCAACCTAAAGTTGTAGTAAAGGAAACTATATTAATCACACTTGTCCTGAATGAACTGAAGTTCTGACTTAAATTACAGGAAAGCAACCTACCTATTGCAGATCTTAAAGATTAATCTAAGGAATCCTGGATTATATTAAAAGATGAATTGCAACAGGAAAGAATAACTATTCTGTAACCAGAGAACAGGACCCTTACTCTCAAGAAGAGACTTCAACACCTTATTTCTGATTAACACTCTTTCATGAAAAATAGTAATGCAGAGAAAATTAACTCTATCTAGCAGAGAACAAGGCCATCTAATTCCTTCCTTTCTAAGCAGGAACCCTTAGCCCTATTTCTGATTAGCACACTTGCAGAAATAATTGAAATCTACAGAGAACAAGATATTCTAATCCCTTCCTTTCTAAGTAGGAACCCTTAACCCAGTCTCTGGCTAGCACACGTGCAGAAATAATTGAAATATACAGAGAACAAGATATTCTGATCCCTTCCTTTCTAAGCAGGAACCC
>JASDQU010102803.1:14737-25123 GCA_032191745.1 Picea mariana
AGTATACTAAATGTCATCACATTATACACACAACATTTGTATCTCTATATTGCTTTATTTGTTTTCATAGATTAAATTTTCTTAAAGTTGAACCCTCTACATTCTTTCTAACATACATTTTAAGTAGAGTTAAGATGAATGATTTTGTAAATTTGATGAGTAGAGTCATGATAAATGATTTTGTGAAATCAATTGTTTGGGATCTATTGATCATATGCTTGCCAATGAAGAGTCTATAAAATATAAACCTTCCAATGTGGATGCATTTGTGGAAACAAATCAAGTTGTCAAAAATTAAAACCATTAAATATCAATAATAATAAAACAATGACATAAAATCCACGTTTTAGGCGACCTTTGTATGAACAGTCCATGTAATTGGAGCCACCAAAGTTGTCAACTACTCAAATTCAATATTCCAATGGCGGGGTAGAATATTACATCACGAGGGAAGTGGTATGATGCTCTATTTAGAAGTCGAGGTATATTTCCTCACCTCTTGTGGCTCTTGGCATAGGTGCAACTTTGATTCATGGCTCATTTTTTTCATCACTTAAACCATAACTCAAGTTTCTCAATGAGTGAGTTAGTGAAAGCATTGGAAAGAAGATTCTACCACAATAAGAATCCACCATTGCTCAAATCCATCAATTGAGAGGGCCTTAGAATTGCTAATAATCCTCTCTCATAAGGGTCATGACAATGAACAACATCACCTATGTGACAAGGCTTGCACTCCACCCATGTGGTGAGCTTTGTCATAATGGATCCTATCACATGGGAAAGAACTACATCAGTATACATCACCAATCACCCTAACAATAAACTTATCAAGTGATACCAATAAATAAACTTGATCCATATTTTTAAAAATATTTTTATTACATTTTATTTAAAATTTACAGTTTTTTTTTTAATATTCGAAATATAGATTTGTATCAACCAACTCAAATCCCTCTCCATATATTACATGTATAAATTCTGATAAAAAACTTAATTTTTTTCTATTTAAAAAGATATCATATAGGCGTAAATATAAAATCAATATTCTTTTATTCTTTTTAGTTTAAAACTTTTAATGCTTTTAAACGGTGCGTACACAGATATAATTTAAATCATAAACCTAAATGGCATGCCAATAGTAATTGTATTTTAAATTAAACTTTATTTTTACACTTTAAATAATTATATGTTCGATCCTATTTAAAATTTGAAAAAGTAATTATACTTTGATATCTTAGAACAAGTGATTTGATGGGAAAGTGAGACCAGAGTGGAATCGATGCCATATGATTTCTCGATAACATTTAACAATGGAACATATTGAACCTAACCTTCCACGATGAAACAAAAATGGCACACCACAAAAAACTCCACTAATACTCCACTAATAGATAGAACTATGACAACCATCCAAATTTTGAAGGTTAAATGCTTAACAAAATCATAATGACTACTTACATGTTCATTTCTAATGGTTATTTTCCAAGTGCTTAACACTTATCCATTCATTCGATTTTATAGCCAAGTCTTTCCTGGTAAGAATCACTTGGCTTCTTCACATTGGAAGCATGGGTCTTATACACATTCCACAAGCTTCCAATGACCACTCCCTACTGACCATTTCTTAGGGATACTTTGTATTCATGTCTTCTAAGTGTTTCTACACTTAATATTTTTCCATTTCCAAGTCTTTACATAGATCTTTATGTCTTTATATTTATAACCATATTTCTTCACTTCTTATGTTAGTTTTTAATTCTTAACATAAGGATCATCCTAATTACAATTTAGAATGTTTTAAAGTAAATTAAGTCTTAGTCATTTTTATGTTATCTCTCAAGCATTTCACAACATAATCATTATTCTTTCAACAAAAGTATTTTTCTCATGTGCACTCATAATAAATTTTTGATTATAGTCTTCTTATAGTCATTTTTTGAATTTTCACAAAGGGTTTTTCTAATCATAAATCACTTCATGATCATTTTTATGATCCAAGGTGGGTATATATAGGGTTAAATGTATATGATATGACTTAAAAGGGATGCGTACATGGGGTTAAATGTACATGTAATGTGTAAATATATATGTAATAGGGTCAGCCTAATAGTAAAGGGGTTTCATGTGTAGGTGTGATTCGTGAATAGGTATATATAGAGATCATGCATTCATTATCGAGGACATGTGAATAGGGATGTATGAATGTATTTGGATATTTGGAGGAGATTGACCTATTCCTTAAGGAGTTATTGTATAACTTATCTATCTTGGAGTTGTTCTCCATACTCAGATTTTGTACATGGTGTGAACTACTTATTTATTTTGGTATTTTAAGTATTTGATACATTACATTTGGTATCAGAGTATCGATCCTAGGGTTTTTCTTCTCAAAGAAAGTCATCTTATCATTTTTTCTATAACGTTTTTTTTTATCAATTCAAAAAATGAAACTTGGATGTTATTTAGAAGACATATCAAGCATCTCTGGTGACAATTTTAGCTTCTAGGTCATTAAAATTCTGGAGATATACCTTGTCGAAGATAGGGTTTTTAACTAGTCTCAAATAGGTGTTCCAAGTAAAACAACCATATATTATTCATAGAGGATCCAAATTTAGTGAGACCATTTGCATTTGAAAGAGGATAGTTCATATTTTTTCTGGTACAATTTTCATAATCTGATATTAAATATTGGACATGTGACATTATGTACAAGTTCTCTCTCCAAGAAAGGACAAATTCAGCAAGGCTTGGGAAAGTTACCATAACTTTCATTTGTCACACCTAATTTTGGTCAGACCTATGGCATTGCAGAGAAAACATATTTGAGTATTACAAAAAAAAAAATCAGACTTGGGAGGGTGGCGGGGAGGGATTTCAAAAATACACTAGAAGGAAGGTTAGCCAGAAGGACAGACTCCAAATTAGGGTTTCAAAGGTGTGTTCACTTAAAACTATCATAACTTTTGATTGAAATGTCTGCTTGAGATGATTCAAAAGTCATTGGAAAGAGAAAACATGGAAGATTATATTGGAACAAGGATTATAACTATTTAGATCATTATTCATAATATATTGAGGTTGCAAGTTGATTGTTTGGGTTAGACCTCAATTCAACATCAATGAAAATGCCTATGTTTAGTGGAGATGAAGATAAAGATGAAATCAATCCCAGGGAATGGTTGAGGATGATAGAGGAAATTGATTTGACACCTTTTACGACATCAATTTTCTTTACTAATGAATCTTTTAGGTAGTGGGATAGTCTTGATAAAGGTACTAAACTCTCCTCGACTTGGAAAAATTTTGAATTTAACTCTTCTCAAATAAGTGAATCAAGGATACAAAAAATGAGGAGATGTATAAAATTCAAGAGRAGTTRAAAGAAGAAAAAGAAGAGATCACAAAGAAGGGTGACGAGCTATCCAAGATACAAGACCTTAATGAAACACTTGTTTAAAAAGTTTGAAATTTTAAGCAAGGAATGAGTAGTAAAGGGAAGTGGTAAAAGGATTAAGCACAGGGAGAATTGAAAAAGAAAGATGAAGAAATATGTAGATTAAGAAACCATAATAAAAAAAACTATTGTATGAGGTTAAGAGAGTGAAATAATGATGTAGGAGCATCAAGTGAAATTCTTAATTTTGACCCCAAGAGGGTCAAACCATTTACTAAAGGGGGTTGGTTCCCTTAATTTTCAATTTCATTTCAATAAGTAGGTCGAGATACCTCTAGAAGGCATCTAGATTGAATTTGATTGAAATTGGTTATAATAGATGTGTTATGTTCTTGATTTTTAGAACAGACTAAGTGATTTGGGGATTTGTTGAGATTTGATTGGGATCTGGTTGTTAGATCCATATGAGAGCTCAATGAGCTATATCTATTGTGTAATTGTTTTGAATCATGGGTTAGAGAGCGCAAGGTTGTGTGTAGTAAACAAAAAGAACTTTGAAACAGATTCAACTCGAGTTCTGGAAATGAATGAATAAAATCATAGTTCAATTTATGTATGTCTCAATGTTTCTCATAGGAATTCTAGTCAGAAATTGTGTTTGCTTATTCTCCAACAATGAATCAATTTCTTGATCGAATAGATCCTTTGATCTTATAACAAATTGCAGCGTAACTTGCATTCTATAGGAACTTCAATTCTCAACTGTTAGATCTGGAATAGGGAGAACGAGAGTCATCGATCAATACCCAAGAAACCATAAAAATGCACCGAGAGCGTCCATTGATCATTGATCATATTTATATCAATGATCTTCATTCCTCGTTGATCAAATGAGAGATTACATCTACATCAATGGATCGGTACTGGAGAAGAGAATCAATGGTGGAGAGACATTTCTCCTATGGAAGTGCATAAAATTTAAGGTCCGAAGTTATTTTTGAATTGATATGGAGAGTTGATCAATCGGGCTACGTGTCAAGAACTGGCTCTTTCACATTCCTTTGATAACGTTGTAAAATCACTTTTTGAATTCATGAAAAGCACACATAGTTACAACTATGGGTCATATGCTTATCAAGTAGCCCTGAAAGCAAAAGAGAAATTGGCCATGAAATAGAGTCAAAGAACCAGAGGAAGAATCCCATCCATAGGAAAAGGATCATCCAAAGGGAGATTTCAGAATATGAAAGAAGAAGTGAGAAGCTCTAGTATCTAATCACCAAGAGAAGGAGAATCCAAGGGAATAAGATTATTCTCAAGAGGCAGAGGAAGAAGTAGAGAAATCATTTGTTATATCTGTGGAAAGATGGGGCATATGTATTGGGATTGCCCTAAAAACAAATCAACAAACCCCATAGGAGCTGACATTGCAGAAGCTCAAGAAAATATAACAAAACCAACAATGAAAGAGGAGACTCCTGAGATTGGAGAAGCACTCATGTTGAAGAGGCTTTTAATAAAAGCATAAAAAGAAATCCACGAACCATCATAGAGGAAGAACTTGTTCAAAACCACATGCAAATCAAAAGGAAAGGTATGTAAAGTAGTCATTGAAAGTGGTATTATATATAATTTGGTTTCTATCGAAATGGTGGAGAAATTAGGACTACAAAAAGTGGCACATCCTACTCCATATAAGGTGCCTTGGTTGCAGAAGGGACATCAAATTTTGGTAAGTGAACAATGCAAAGTAGAAATTCAAATTGGTAGTTATAAGGATGAAATTTTATGTGATGTTTTTCCCATGGATTTTTGTCATATTCTGTTGGGGAGACCATGGGAATATGATAGGAAAGTAATGCATGCTGGAAGAAAGCATACATTCACTCTTGAGAAGAATGGGCACAAACATGTGTTGCTACCACTTAAAGATGAAGGAATTAAGGAGGAAGTTGCTCCAAGTCTACTTCTCATGAGTGGGAAAGAACTCTTGTAGGAAATCAAGAAGGAAGAATAGGTATAGTTTGTTGTTGTTGGTAAGCCGAGAGTAATTCTCACTAGCACCACTATAAATGATTTACCTATTGAAGTTCAAGCATTGTTAGATGAATTTGTTGATATAGTAGTTGATGAATTGTCTAATACTTTTCCTCCTATTAGAAGTATTAGTCATCATATTGATCTAATTCTAGGAGCTAGTTTTCCAAACAAAGCTGCATACAGGTTGACACCAAGGGAAAATGAATAAATCAGAAAGCAAGTCTATAAGTTTTTGGACAAAGGTTTGGTCAGGGAGATTTTAAATCCATGTGCAATACCTACTGTGTTAAGTCCAAAGAAGGATGGTGGTTGGAGGATGTTTAGGGACTCTAGAGAAATCAACAAAATAACAATCAGATATAGATTTCCCTTGCCTAGAATGGATGATTTGATGGATTGTTTAAGTGGAACAAATTGTTTTTCTAAGATGGAATTAAAGAGTGGTTACCATCAAATAAGGATGCGAGAAGGAGATGAGTGGAAGACAACCTTCGATGCAAATGAGGGACTCTATGAATGGTTTGTCATGCCTTTTGGATTGAAAAATGCTTCCAGCACATTCATGAGATTATTGAATGAATTGCTTAAGGATTTTTTTGGAAAAATTATAATTGTTTATTTAGATGGGATCCTTGTTTTTAGAAGAACTAAAGAAGAGCATTTGAGATGTTTGAAGTTGGTGTTGAAGAGGATGCAACAAGAATTGTTTTTAATAAATATGAATAAGTGTTCCTTCATGAAGACATAACTGGTTTACTTGGGACTTGTGATTTCTCAAGAGGGATTGAATATGGATCCAAATAAGGTAATAGCTATAAAAGAATGGCCTTCTCCAAAGTTTGTTTTTGAGGTAAGAAGATTTCACGGGTTCGCAAGATTTAATAAAAAAATTATCAGAAATTTCAATAGTATTTGTGCTCCTATAGTAGATACTATAAGGAAGGAACATGAGTCTTTTAATTGGACAAGAGAGGCTGAAAAATGATTCAGAATGTTAAAGGAGAATATTACAGNCAATACCTACTGTGTTAAGTCCAAAGAAGGATGGTGGTTGGAGGATGTTTAGGGACTACAGAGAAATCAACAAAATAACAATCAAATATAGATTTCCCTTGCCTAGAATGGATGATTTGATGGATTGTTTAAGTGGAACAAATTGTTTTTCTAAGATGGAATTAAAGAGTGGTTACCATCAAATAAGGATGCGAGAAGGAGATGAGTGGAAGACAACCTTCGATACAAATGAGGGACTCTATGAATGGTTTGTCATGCCTTTTGGATTGAAAAATGCTTCCAGCACATTCATGAGATTATTGAATGAAGTGCTTAAGGATTTTTTTGGAAAAATTATAATTGTTTATTTAGATGGAATCCTTGTTTTTAGAAGAACTAAAGAAGAGCATTTGAGATGTTTGAAGTTGGTGTTGAAGAGGCTGCAACAAGAATTGTTTTTAATAAATATGAATAAGTGTTCCTTCATGAAGACATAACTGGTTTACTTGGGACTTGTGATTTCTCAAGAGGGATTGAATATGGATCCAAATAAGGTAATAGCTATAAAAGAATGGCCTTCTCCAAAGTTTGTTTTTGAGGTAAGAAGATTTCATGGGTTAGCAAGATTTAATAAAAAAATTATCAGAAATTTCAATAGTATTTGTGCTCCTATAGTAGATACTATAAGGAAGGAACATGAGTCTTTTAATTGGACAAGAGAGGCTGAAAAATGATTCAGAATGTTAAAGGAGAATATTACAGAGAAATCATTTTTAATTTTACCATATTTTCAAAAGCCATTTCAAGTCAGATGTGATGCAAGTGGGGTAGCAATTGGTGTTGTCCTTGTTACGAGGAAAATATCTCTATGTCTAGGGGTAAACCACAACATACAAAACAACACCTATAAATAAACTTTAGTCTCAAGTATACTAGATAAATAGAAATGCTAACAAAATAAAGATAGAATATTTCCTTGTCCGGATGTCTGAAGAAGACCATGCTTGAGCTCACGATCCAAAGCTTGATACCTACAACTTGTCCTCAACATTGAAGATACACAAGCATATGGGAATCATACAAAACATTAGCATATAAACTAGCATAATCCATTAACATGTATAAAAAATATGCCCATGGAAAGCAATACAAATATTTGGGACATATAATTAGACGAGAAAAGAGTATTTCTATTAATGTAATTAGTAGAAGTACATAGGTGAAAAACTTATGTATCGAAACATATCATAATATAGAAACTAAGTCCCTCCACATGGGCCTTCATCACTTCAATCCTCCACAAAGGAAAACTCACAATTAGTCATAGTAATTGAGTTTCTCCTTCTCAATATAGGAAGATCTTGGGGGATGAACACACAAGAAGTTTAGAATTTCAAGGACAAAGGGATGCAGACTCAATATAAGGTGACATTTCTCCAGAGTGTCTTTTCTCTCAATGATGAATGTCTTCAAGGCTTTCATATGGCTCAATTTATATCCTTCAAATGGAATTGAAGGATCGAGTCAGATCGTTTCTAGTATATGGAAGGTCAAGGATCATGGATCTTGTGACTTGGCATGGAAACCCAACATATTTTTTTTATTTTTTGAGCACAAAACCCGATGTACACGGGTTGTAATGAAGCAACCTACGTATACATGAGTTGTCTAACTGTGGCTCGCGTATATGTACAAAAGTTTGAATTTTTTACTCTAGAATGAATAAAATGGGGAATTTGAGTGTGTAGAGGGAAAGGGAAGGTCATCAAAGCAAGATGCATGGAGTGTGGAAAAAATTGCTATAATAGTCCTGAGTCAAGAAGAGAAACTTCTTGTTGATTTTAGTGAGAAGTTGAATAATGTTGAGAAGAAATATCAACTTATGATAAAGACTTTTATGTAGTGATAAAGGCCCTAAAGAAGTGGAGGCATTACCTTATGCCTAAAGAATTCATCTTATATTATGATAACCATGCTTTGCAATTCATAAAAGTAGTAGAAATTGAATTAAAAACATGCCAAATGGGTAGAATTCATCCATAATTTTACTTTTGTTATTAAACATATTAGTGGGAATGCTAACAAGGTTGCAGATGCTTTGAGTAGGAGATGTTTAATTTTGCAGGAATTTCAAGTAATTACACTAGGATTTGAACATCTCAAAGAGATGTACAGAGAAGATCCARRCTTTAAAGTAACCTATAAATCCTGTGAAAATCCAATGATGGGAGATAGGAGTCCTTGGATGGAGTAGATGATACATGAGGGATTATTGTTCAAAGGTAGTCAGTTATGCATTCCAAAGTGTTCAATGAGGTACAACCTGCTGAAATAAAAGCATAGTGTAGGATTAGCTGGTCATTTTGGCCATGATGAGACGTTTTCCCAATTAAGTTCTTCTTATTTCTGGCCAAGTATGAGGTATGATGTGAAAAGATTTGTTGATAGGTGCATAATTTTCCAGTATGCCAAAGGGAAGAAGCAAAATGCAGGTTTGTATCAGCCATTTCCTATACCATACATGCCATGGGATGCTATAATCAAGGAATTTGTTTTAGCTTTTCCTAGAACACAAAGAGGAAACGATTCAATCTTTCTAGTTGTTGATATATTTTCAAAGATGGCACACTTTATATCTTGTTATAAAACTAGTGATGCAACACACATAGAAAAATTGTTGTTTAAGGAGATTGTGAGACTACATGGTTCGCCTCAAAATATAGTTTCAGATAGAGACACTAAATTCATTGGACATTTCTGGAGAAAGCTTGTAACAAAGTTAGCATTTAGTTCAACCTATCACCCTTAGACTCATGGGCGGACTGAAATAGTAAACAGAAGTTTGGGTAACTTGCTGAGAAGTTTAGTTAATGAACATAAAAGTCAGTGGGATCAAGTTTTACCAAAAGATGAATTTTCTTATAATGACTCACCCAACAAGAGTACAGGAAAGAGTTCATTCCAAATAGTATATGGAATGCATCCAAGGGGTATTTCTAAATTTAGGAATTCGGGAAAAATAGAATTGAGGAGTGCAAATGTAGAAGATTTTGCTGCAGACATGCAAAGGTTACATGAACAAGTCAAGAAGCAAGTACAAGACAACAATCAGAGGTATAAGCAAAGGGAAAATAAGAAAAGAAGAGACGTTAACTTTGAAGTTGGAGACCAAGTATTGGAACATCTAAGAAAGGAGAGATTTCCAAGAGGAGAATATAACAAATTAAAGTTGAAAAAAATAGGACCCTATAGGATCTTGAGGATTTTTTCAATCAATGCTTATGAATTAGAGTTACTACCAGATATTGGAATATCTCCAATATTCAATGTTACATACCTGTATCCTTACAGAGAATCTAAGGCAGAGGATGGGGAAGGTAGTGAATATGTTCAGTGGATGAAGCAACTACCTGTAGCCATGAAGTTGCAGATGGAAATAATTCTTGATCAAAAGATTACCAAGAAGACTAGGAAGAAGGAATATTATGAGTACTTAGTCAACTGGAAATATCTTCCTGTGGAATATGCAACCTAGATGAGTGTTGCAGAGATCTAGAAGCATGGAAAAAAGCTTGAAGACCTCATGGATAGGAGTCCATGAACATTTTTGTTCCATGGCTGTCTGATGCAGGAGCATCAAGTGAAATTCTTAATTCTGACCCTAAGAGGGTCAAACCATTTACTAAAGGGGGTTGGTTCCCTTAATTTTTAATTTCATTTCAATAAGTAGGTCAAGATACCTCTAGAAGGAATATAGATTGAAATTGATTGAAATTGGTTATAATAGGTGTGTTATGTTCCTTATTTTTAGAACAGAGTGAGTGATTTGGGGATTTGTTGAGATTTGATTGGGATTTGGTTGTTAGATCCATATGAGAGCTCATTGAGATGTATTTATTGTGTAATTGTTTTGAATTATGGGTTGGAGAGCATGAGGTTGTGTGTAGTAAACA
>JASDQU010102803.1:48824-167859 GCA_032191745.1 Picea mariana
TTTTTTTGGAAGTAATACAATAGGATATCCACATGGAGAGGAACTTGGCCTTATCATCCCTTTATCGAGCAACTCATGGACTTTCTTCTTTATCTCTGCATTATTTATCATTGATGACTTGTACATACCAATGTTAGGAAGAGGATAATCATGTTGCAAGTAAATTTCATGTTCAACCTCCCTCTTAGGAGGCAACCCTATAGGTTCCCAAAATAATTCATCATAGTTAGATATGATCCTTACCAACTCCTATTTATGATCTAGATCACAACTTGATAAAGCATCGAACATATCTTCTTCTTTTTGTTTCACCATCATGAGAACAAAAGTTTTACTGGCATTCACGAGTCTCTTTGTTTGTCCTGTGCTCACTAAAGAAACATTAGTTTTGATACGATGAGCTCTGACAAGAAATTCAATCCCATCCTTGAAAAAGTGGTATTTATTCTCCTCATGATAAAATATAGCTTTTCTGTCAAATAGATATGGACTACCCAAGACAATGCCGCAAATGTCAAGATGAAAAACATCTAACTCAACCTCATCAAAGAACTTAGTTGTAATTTCAAATATGATATTACAATACTTCGTCACCTGCAACTTAGCATCGTCACACACCCAAACTAATGGATATGAGTTTTTATGAGGTGTTGTCTTTAAACCCAACTTCTTAAAAATTGCTTTAGATATTAAGTTAACTTGAGATACACTTTCAAACAAAGTGTCTATCTTTGTATGATTGACTATGACCCTCACATGAAAAAACTTGCTTCTTTTCTTTTGATCAATAACAATTTCCGATTTAGGAAATTGAACTGGAGAATTAGTGGTAGATATAACTTTGCTTCTTATTTCCATGATCTTAGATTCATCTCCTGAATTTGATCCCAGATCCTATTGAGCTAATGCAATAGTCTTCTACTTCCCTTTATCTTGGAACTTCTTTACACATTTCTCAAACTAAGAAATAGAATACACCATCGAATTCCTTGTGAAATTTCGAGAAAAATGAGTATAAAGTTCATAAAATTTCATCCAAGAACCTCTTAACACGTATTACAATGCAATCCCAAGGTTTTGATACCTCTAGCATGATCCTAGAGACCCAATTTGTACTCTGCGAAATGATTTTCCTTGCCTCGGTCTGCACACCCCTTAACTAGGGCACGGTCCCTAACCTCTGATTGCAACCTATATTTGTTGGCGGGTTTTTGTAATAGAATGTACCTTTGACACAACGGTTAAGGTGTATGATTAATATATGGTAGGTCATGGGGTCAAACCCCGTCAACCATGCCATAGATGATGGTATTTGGTTGTAATGTTTAAACCATATCAAATAGTTCGGTGGTATTTGTTTAGAGCCTCACGATCTTTGGGGTCACGGTTACATGGAAATCCACATATACCAAGGTCAAGGGCTTATCCGTCATCCCTATTTTTGACCAATGAATCAAACAAAAAACTTTAAATACATTCAATACATTCATCGTCGTATACAATTAAGACCCGCTTGTATTGTGTAATGGTAAGGTTTTTGGATGGCAAGAGGGAGACTCGAGTTCGATCCTCCAGGATCCCAACCAAAATTTTAAATAACTTTATCCATACAGGGCCAATGGGAGGCTGCCACATGGCAGCTTTTCATTGGTCAATCATTGCCATGTGTTTTTACATAATTGGTTCCCCTGTGCCATATGGACGCCAAGTCACCTACATGGTTAGACGTATGGTGTGCCACATGACGCTCCAAGGTGTTGCCACATTTTCACCTTAAATATGTATGGTCTTGCCACATGTCACCCTTGCAGTGGTGAAACATGTCACCGTTGTCTTTTTGACTTTGACTTTTTGGCCTATTTGACCTAAATTTTGACCAGCCATATCT
Source organism: Picea mariana (assembly GCA_032191745.1). Taxonomy (NCBI): domain Eukaryota; kingdom Viridiplantae; phylum Streptophyta; class Pinopsida; order Pinales; family Pinaceae; genus Picea; species Picea mariana. The sequence goes on from JASDQU010102803.1 coordinate 50,713, forward strand.
TTTTCATACAAACTATATTTGAAGCGATTTGTGCACCATTGGAAAGCTATCGCCGAGCTCTACGCAATGAATTCCTTTTCGAGAGCATTTGCGACAATCAAATTTTGATCATTTTTAATCCTTCTGGACCTCTATGAGCATTCCAGATCCTCCTGGACCTATGTGAGTATTCCTAGGTCCCCTTGGATCAATAGTGCAATGGGGTACTTCACCTTTACAAAGCATGGCTTCAGTTTTTATCAAAGAATCAATTAGTCATTTAGGGTCATATAGTCGAGGTGATGATGAAAAGGAGTCCATTGTACATGGGTAAGCCACATTGTTCATTAACCCCATCTGTAATATTCATAGTCTAGTTTGAGAAGTTTTTCCCAAGAGTTAGTACAATCGCAAGGCCAAACATGATAAACATTGTGTAGATCATCATTTTTATAGGGGAGACAGAGTTTATATATATATTTAGAAAAATCGTTTTAAGAAGAAATACACAAAGATCAAGCCACTTAGATATGACCCTTACACCATCATTGACCAAATTGGAGACAATGCATTTCAATTAGATATACAAGTTTTCATGGGCACTCATCTAGCCTTGAACACATATCAACAAAAGTCAGTGAGACATCAATGTTGGAAAATAATGAAAAAAAATATATTAAATTGATTCTTTAAGAGATTTCCTTTGAAGTTGGCACATATGCATGAGTATATTTAGCTTTACACTGCAAGGAGTGGGAAATAGGAAAGGAAACTTAAAACTTTATCAAAATAGGCATAAAGGAAAAAATATTCAAGTTAGCAAGTGGTGCACCTTGAATCATATTCAGGTTAAACTTGTACAACTAAGAGAATAATTGTTAATGGTTGACAACTCTTAAGTATGAAAGTATTATCCCAAAAGGAGTTAGAAATTGGCTAGGTCCATGACTATAGGAGTTATGCTAATGAGGTTCATTCCAATTATGTCTAAGTATGGGTGTATAGTTTTGGATTCTACATGACAAGTGAAAATTCACATAACATCATCAACACAAGATGTTCATTATAGTGGTAACCATTAACATACATCAAAGTGATAATTTTTCATTTTGTCGTAGATGTGTTAATATCCCAGTTGTATATTTTTTACATCCACTCACACAACTTCAAATTTTTACAATTTGTACAGATCATCACTCTGTTAGGAATAGGAACGTAGAGAAATAAAAATAAAACAAATCAAAATTAATGTTGAAATAAAACATAGAAGAACATGATACAATAATCAATATAATTGGTTCACCTTYTATGGGCTACTTCCACTGAGAAAGAGTCAATCCTTTTTTATTGTGTCCAACAAAATGAATGGATAAYACATACAACACAACCACTACAACCTCCTCTTCACTCTCTCACAGTCTCCTCTCTTAGTCACAATACTCTCTCTCACAGTCTCCTCTCTTAGTCACAATACTCTCTCTCACCATACACAGGTGCAATACAATGCACTCCTAAAAACTTTCATATGGGRAAAAAAGGTACCAAGATAACCTCTACCATCCGATTGTGACCTAATAATGAACGGTCCAGATTGATTGTCTAGATYGACTATKAAATTACAATACAATATATAGGATCCGACATCCAAAAACCCTAATCCATTCACTTGGATTATAATACAACCTTAATTCATTAGCTCGAGTTAGAAAACTATGGGCCCAAAAACCATGTGACAAAACCACCCAAAATGGATGCAAAAAGTGACCTCGGTTGTGCCACTCACAACATCACATAATGTGTGGCAAATCGTACAAAGAATATAACACAAACCCCCACCAAGGAGTATGATCCAAACATGATTGAAACAAGACCTATGAATCATGATGATTACCTTAGGATTTTAAGTGGACTAGTGGTTCATATTGATTGTGAATGACTAGTATTCAATTGAAAGTTGTTGTAAGTGTCACTATGTTCATATCTTTGTACAAATTTACTTCACTAATGTAAATTCATTTTTAATTGATTATTCATATCATATTGTTGTGCTAATGTATTTAATTAATTAATTGTGTGAATTTCTTTATGCTTTTGTTTATGTTTTTCCTTACATTTGACTAGTAAAGTCTACTAAGGGCTGTATATATAAACTTAGTATTCATCAATGTCTAAATCTAGTGGTTGAGATAAGTAAGTTCCTTTAAATATTCATCGTAGAATATATATATATATATATAAACTTAGTACTCATCAATGTCTGAATCTAGTGGTTGAGATAAGTAAGTTCCTTTAAATATTCATCTTATCGTAAAATATATATATATAAACTTAGTACTCATCAATGTCTGAATCTAGTGGTTAAGATAAGTAAGAGGTTGCATGAGTTACCTCAAGTTATGGCATGCCCACAAGAAAAAATCATCTATTGATATCATAAAAAGCTTACATCTAACACCAAATTCCTGTTCATGTTTCCAAATATTTGACTTTCATGAACTGCCTAAGTGACCTTTAAACAACAAGCCCAGCCAATTCCTCTTAACCTCTGGCACTCCTCGGCGCTCTCATCCTCGAGCACTCGTCAAATGGTATTATCAAACTTTGCATGCGCTCCTTCATACTGTTAGATGATCCAATAGATTTACGTCTACCTCGATCTCCACATTGATGTTGAGTAGTATTTCCTCACTATCTGAAATTTACTTTTATGATTCACCCTTTCTCAGTTTTTTTCTTTTATCATACTTTCATTTGTATATTTTCATATTTTAACATTGAGGAATCACCCTTCAGCTCTACTTTATTTTTTCTTATTGTCATGTATATGGAATTTGTAAGTAGTGTGCTGTAATTCCTAGTTTATAACAATTGTTTGTGCAAAGCAGGTGGAACATTTGCTCTATATTCTCTGCTTTGCCGGCATGCCAATGTTGGCCAGCAGTTTGGAAGGCATTTGGAATCAGATGCAAAGCTTTCTCATTCCAGCAAAAGCATTCATCCACATTCCAATATAGTGCAGTTTTTTGAAAGAAGCGTAATTGCAAAAAGGGTTTTACTTTTCGTTGCTATGCTGGGCACATGTATGTTAATTGGAGATGGCATACTGACACCTGCTATATCAGGTGAGTTTAGATGCACATGATGACCCTGCATGCTCTGATAATTCAAATGAGATCACAAAAATATCTATCCAATTTTCTGAGATTGCTCTCATGTTTCTATATTATGATGTCTTCTCTGTGGTGAGCAGTGCTCTCAGCAGTGCAGGGGTTAAGAAATGCTTGTCCTTCTATAAGTCAAAGTAAGTTATACATACAAAAATGATTATTGTATTTGCTTGGTTTTCAATGGAGTTGTTTAGATATTCAGTTTTATGTCTGTTTGCTTTCAAACTGAATTGTTAAGATGTGCTGAAACTGAAAAAAATACTACCTTATGAGATTAAAATTGTGCAGATGCAATTGTAGCCCTGTCATCTGTCACTCTAATCGCGTTGTTTCTTGTACAAAAATTTGGTACTTCACGAGTAAGCTTCCTTTTTTCTCCAATCATGTTGGCCTGGGTAATATCAACTCCATTGGTAGGAGTTTACAACATCATCATTCACTATCAAGGTGTTTTAAAGGCATTTTCCCCGTACTACATTTTCCATTTTTTTTCAAGAAATGGGAAGCAAGGCTGGTTGATGCTCGGTGGTGCTGTTTTATGCATAACAGGTATGTACTATAGCAACTAATGAAGACTTGATCTTTCAGGTAGCTTGCTCAAAAATCTTGATGCTTTTATGGTGCATGCAGGTGCGGAAGCCATGTTCGCAGATCTTGGACATTTTAACAAGACCTCTATTCAGGTTGATTGTTTATTTTGGATTTTAAAATACAAATTTGAGGTGAAGATAGATGTCGTCTAAAAGCCTAAAAAGCTGAGCAGAATCTAGCTGACCGTAGGCTGTATGCTGACAAGTTCGGCTGCTGTAAACCCCACAGGTCATGCTCTTACTACAGTATCCATACCGAAACACTCAAACAGGGCATAGCTTAAAAACCAGACAGACTTGACTTAAATGTAGGTAGTATTTTGATATTTTGCATAGTTTCAGTGAGGAAACTTGTTGTATCAAGGTTCTAGGGCACGCACTCATTAATCTTTCTGGTGCTTGAGGTTTGATCTCAAACAACCTTCATTTCCGATCAGTTTCTTTTTATTAAAATTCATTGAAAAATCTCATAATGTTCTCAAACTAGGAGTTCAGTTCATGGAGAAACTCTGTCCTGGGGTTTTTGAGCAGCTGTAGCAAAATTCTTGTAGCTGGACAAATCTAGGACATATCTAGTATCAGAAAAGTCAATATTGAGAATGAATTTTGAATATTTTTTCCCATCATTTGGATCCATTCAGAATTGTGCAAAACTAAAGTATCTTCCACCATGTACAGAATTTGCATCATAGTATACTTGAAAATTTTACAAGATTCATCGAAAAAAGAATCCTTTTACCACAGGATTAGCTTACACTTACGCTCTGGATCTTTAATAACTATACCTATAATATTTAGCTAAATTCAAGCATAGTTCATGAAGAATGAGACATTTTGAGTACAAGTTCCTCCATTATCCATGCTCTCCCCTTAGATTCAGAACAGCTTTTTAGAGTTTGACGATATTTATCCTCTACTTTATGTTCTTGTTATGTTATGTTCTTGACAGATGGCCTTTTCTTGTTATGTTCTTGACAGATGGCCTTCTTATGCGCTGTTTATCCTTCCCTGATTATCACGTATGCCGGACAAACAGCATATCTTATCAAGCATCCTTATGATCATGCTGATGGATTTTACAAATTCGTACCAAAAGCTGTCTACTGGCCCATGTTTGTAGTTTCCACGCTCGCAGCTATTGTCGCAAGTCAAGCATTAATATCAGCTTCCTTTTCTGTGATCAAGCAATCTGTAGCTTTGAATTATTTTCCCCGTGTGAAGCTGGTTCACACATCACAATATAAAGAAGGCCAAATTTACTGTCCTGAAATCAACTACATTCTCATGTTTCTTTGTCTGGCGGTAATTCTTGGATTTCAGAGCGGAAATCAAATTGGGAATGCTTTTGGTATGGGTTGCTTCTCTTATCTAATCTATGTGTTCAAAGTGGGTTGAAAGAGGTACAAAAATAATAAACTACTTTCTTCTTTATGCAGGCGTTGTGGTGATTATGGTGATGCTGATTACAACTGTGTTATTGACACTGGTTATGATCATTGTTTGGAAAGCTCCTTTACCAGTTGTGCTTGTGTTCTTCACTTTCTTTTCTATTATGGAAGGGATATATGTTTCTTCTGTGCTTACTAAAGTTCCACATGGAGGTTGGCTTCCTTTTGCAGTTTCTGTTGTACTTGCTGTTATAATGTTTAGTTGGAATCATGGAAGACAGAAGAAAATTGAGTATGAAGTGACCAACAACATAGATTCGGGCAGCCTGGGTTCTCTTCTCTCTGACAAGGGAATTCAGAGGGTGCCAGGATTGTGTTTCTTCTATAACCATATCCTCCAGGGTGTTCCTCCTATTGTTGGTCATTATATTAAAAATGTAGGTTCATTGCATGAGGTAATTGTATTGATAACTTTCAAGTATGTCCCTGTTAAAACTATATTACCAGATGAAAGGTTTCTTGTAAAAGGACTGGGATATAAAGGAGTTTACAGGTGCATTGCTCGGTATGGATACAGTGATTCCTTCAGCATTGAGGGTGAAGAATTTGTGGATCAAGTTATTGATAGTCTGGACATGTATATCAAGTTCAGTGCAGGTGAGCAAATAGATAAATCTATCGACCTCTCGAATTTGCCTTCGGAAGACTTTATATCATCTTGTCCATCTGTTCAAGAGAATATAAGTGACCTGGCAAATGCTAAAAAAGCTGGGGTAGTTCATGTTCTGGGAAAAGCCAGGTTCCGGATCGGAAAAAGTATTGGTTGGTTCGACAGGATTTTGTTGGGAAGCATATATCAAATTTTACACACAAACTGCAGATCTTCAATGGCTGTTTTGAAATTACCACCAGCAAGTTATCTTGAGATTGGTATGATTTATGAAATTTGACAAGCACGACAAGTGTTTGGGCAAACGCTAGATATCTGTTCAACTTTCATTGATAATCTGTTTATAGCAAAATGTTCAACTTTCATTGATAGTCTGTTTATCGCAAAATGTGCCTCCTGAGGTAACATTTCATTGGTACGTTTGTTGCTGTTAACATATTTTCTATGATGATATATGTTCATGACTCCATGTCGTGGATCCTCCATATCTTTCCAGTATAGTCATTTTTCTTTATTCAATTTGATTTTTCATTTTTCTTTATTTAATTTTTAAATCAATTTTTAAATCAAAGACAATTTTCTAATACATATAAATTCTAAGTCATTAGAATTACAATGTATTTATTTATCACAATGTATTCATTTATCTGCAAGGTTGTATTTCAGAATAATATGATTTAATAATTTTCCCCTACATAACATGAAGATAGAGCGTATAAATATCTAAAGAAGTGATTTAATAAATTTATATGATTATATTTTTAACACAGATTTTTTTATAAGGAAAAATTCAAAATTTATTTGTCTATATTCTTATTCTTAACAGAAAATTTCTATATTTTTAACACAGATTTTTCTTATAGGGGAAAATTCAAAATTTATTTGTCTATATTCTTTACAGAAAATTTCCCTTTATATGGAAAGGGTTCAATTCAAAATCTGTATATGGAAAAAGTTCAATTCAAAATCTGTATAAAATGGCCTTTCTAAAATTTGACCAAACACAATGCTTCATGGCATTTGCTTATGTATGGAGCTTTGAGGGCAAGTTATTTTTACCAAACATAATGTTTCATGGCATTTGTTTATGTATGGATGGACGTGTGCGGGCAAGTTATTTTTACTACAATTTTATTTTGTTTTTTAACTAAACATGATGTTTCATGGCATATGCTCATGTATGGATGGAGGTATGCAGGGAAGTTATTTTTACTATAATTTTATTTTGTTTCTCCGGATTATTTTGTGTTAAATCTGCTTATTGTTTGATGTAATTTGTTTTAAGAATAAAGAATAAATATTTGTATGTATATAAACTATTATAATTTGTGTTAAGTGCGTTTTACTTTTTTGGCCACTTAAGATGAGAGGGTATTTCTTATTTAGTATTGTAGTTAGTTTTACATATTTTTATTGTAGACAGTAGTTTGTTTTAACACTTTTTGGTGTAAGTATTTAGTGCGCTTTTAGTAATTATTGTTGTAAGTATTTAGTTAGTTGTTGCAACTTCTATTGTACTAAGTTAATAACAAGAGGGAAAAAGTCGTTTTGCTTATAGAAGACACTCCTCTCACTCAAGAAACATGATGGTTATTCTTTAGTTATAATTCTTCTTCTCCATTTTCATGTATATTATATTTTCTCTGCTCTGTGCTAAGTGATTTATGTTCTTCATTGCGCATTTAGTTTTGTGTGTTTTTCATATTTGAATTGCAGATCAATTGATATCAGAGCCTGGATCCAAGTCAGTTTTTGCTCAACCATGGAATTTAGAATAGAGACCATCCAACATTTTTTTTTTTCTCAAAGTCAGATGTCCTTCTTAGGACTTCCAATGTGCCTTCCTCAGGGCTTTCAGTACGTTCAATTTTCACCATTCTTCACATGCCCTCTTCAAGGTACCAGGTGCCTTCTCATATCCCTCAGGAGTTCAGTGATTCTTAGTGCAACATCTAGTGACAGATTTGCATCCATGGTGAATGAAATTTTTTCCGTCATGAAGAGAGCTATCTACAGAGGATTTCGCATCCACTGTGATAGCTCCAATTTAGGATTTCATGATGTCTTTCCAGGAGCTACTCTATTTGCAATAGCGTAGAGCTCCAACACCCATGCAACTCGATATGCACTTCCAATTACCAAAGTTTGCAGGCCAAATGAATGGTGATAATGTTGATTCCTGGCTTCACAGTCTTTCCACGTACTTCCGTACATGTCCTAAGATGAAAGAAGACATGAAGCTTCAGATCGTTGGTCTGCAACTCAAGGGAATTCTTCTTGGGTCATAGACATAGGCAACTCGATCAAGACATAGACACCACACATTACGACATGGGAGAGATTTTTTCAAGCACTCATAGATCGTTTTTATCCCCCGGGATATCAACAGAACCTCCTTTCCAAATGGTTGCAACTCTGACAACTCACCCATCAGTCAGTACATAGCTACAAAGATGTCTTCTACAAGTTGCACATCCAGCTACACATTTCTAATCTTGAAGAGGTATTGATTGTCAAATTTAATTCTGGCTTATTAACAATTTCCCATCATGAAGTTGATTTGTTTGAGTCTCCTTCCTTGGACAAGGCCTTTCTTCGAGCCTTGGTCACGGAGCGTAAAGTGGATCCTCAAATCCACTCTCCCCCAACCCTATATGGTCCTTTTGGTGCTAGTCCTTTGCATACCAATCATTCCCTGATTTCCCATGTGTCCCCATCCACACCCAAAAATGTGCCCTAGTGTACGTTTCATAAGACTAACTCGCATGCATATGCATATTGTTGGGCATTTAAGAACATTCACACCAACCAGACTCTATTTTGGTCGCTCAACCAAATTCTTCTAAACATCCTCAAGTAGTATCTCTCGACAATCCTACGGAAGTGGACCCTTCTCTGATCCTTAGGACCACTAATGAACTTGACATCTCTAATATACTATTTTTTACACATAAGTGTCATAGGAATCATGAGTTGTCTACTCTCATCTTGGACAATGGAAGACAAAAGAACCTGGTGGCCCGGAACTTGGTTGCACGCCTAAACCTCTCCACTATTCTGCACCTGGCCCCATACCAACTCAGTTGGGTACAAAAGGAAGGTCGGTGTCTCATTGTCTCCTAGTGTTTTGCAGTTATCGTTGTGATTGGCCCTTTCCAGGATACTATGGTGTGTGATGTCTCTCCTCTTGATTGTGTCGATTTGTTACTTGGAATTCCCTACCAATAGACCCGAAACGCTATCTATCATGTTAAATCTCATCAATACCACTTGCAACATGAGAGGCACACCTATGTGCTTACTTCTTCTGCTCCTAAATCCACCCAACCTATTATTGTCCATGCGATCGTTAATCAAGTTAGTATGAACCAATGTGTATCTTTGTGCTTAGTTCGCCTCATTAACCCAGACAACCAGAATAACCTTGTACTTCATGCCATGAATTCCTCGCTCCAAGAATTTGCAAATGTCTTCACACAACCCACAGAATTTCCCCCATCTCGCTCTGCTGTCTTAAAATTTTGATATTCTTGTTTAACTATAGACAATGTCACATCATTGTCACCCAACCATATGCATTCACATATGCCACCCCCAAGAAAAATAACCTTTTCTTAGATAGAATGATTATGGAAAGTCCACACTAGAACCAATAGATAAACCCTAACCAGAAACACCATTGTTGCAGCAACAACACAATACCAATAAAGTGTACCTTTACCAAGAGAAGTGCACAAGAAGAAGATACCAGACACTATGGAAATTGTTGCACCACCCTCTTCCAGACTTGCGCCTCCTTCTACTGCAACTGCTACTCCTCAGACTTCCGCCCTCCTTCTGTTGAGTGTGTGTGTGTGTCAAATGAGCAAGTTCCTTCCTTTATTTATACTAGTCTGTCAAGTGACTTTTCCAAGTGGGGATGACTTCTCTTTCTGGGGTTTTCTATTTCTTTATTATTATTCTTCTTGGGGCAACTTCTCTTCTAGGGTAATTCCACATCTATTTAATGGTTCTCTTGCTTCCAGAACATTCTACTCTAAGTACAAAGGTTATACTGGAGGTTAATACCTCTCACAGCTACCAAAACATCAACACTCCCTCTTAGCTAGGGAGGTATTAACTAAGATGTTCTTCAAGTAATGGTCTCAAACATATCCATCCATGTCACATGGCATGGACAAGACTCCCATGGTCTTGCGAACCAATCTATAGGTAGCATCACCATAGCCATACATGTTATCTCATGATCAAATAGATCATGTCACAAGTATCACCATCATAGCCACATAGGCTATGGCATAGTCACACACGTGAACTATTTGATGGTCATGTCACAGTCATGCATCTGGGGCCTCATTAACACATGTAGCATCTCTCTAGTGGGCATAGCCTCATCGTCCTCTCGGACCTTATGTCATTACAGGGATTTCATCTAGTTCACATGGAACTAGGAAACCATCCATCTCACACAAAATCTGGAATTTGCATTTGAGCTAGTTCACACAAAATCTGGCATTTAGTTCTCACATAGGATCATCCAGCTCACTAACACGGAGTCTAGATCAACTATCACTCATGTACATAAGGTCATCCATCTCACTAACACGTAGTTTGGATCAATGACCACTCATGTACATATGGCCATCCAGTTCACTAACACGAAGTCTAGATCAACGACCACTCATGTAGAACTAGCCCTTCTGGTTCGCACACCAGGCATCCATCCCACAGTGACTGGGAATCTAACCATGAGGGTTAGGCGATATAGTGTGCACACACTACCCATCTATCCCAAGGCTAGGAAACACATCCAACCACACAAGTTGGCCCTCCAACTTGAAAAGTTGGGAAACTCGCCCTCCCTGAAGGATATGCGTCTACTAACCTTGTGCAAGGTCATGTTGATTGGTGTCACAGTCAGCAACGTGCATGTAAATGACCACTTGTTACTGCCACACTCTACAAGCTACTACCCCACGAATCACATATGTGACTCATCACTCTCTGTTATGAACACAAATATACATATAAATAGATATTCATAACATAATAATTAATTAATAAATAATTATTATTAATAATGAAAGGACATGTCTCAAAGGACATGACTATTGGTTAAGGGCACCCCTGCGTGGGTATATAAACGAGCCCTCATTCTCAATTGTATATCATCTTATCTATTCATATTTTATACATTATTCCTACATGGATTATTATGTTATATTCCAAGTATTTTGGACAATTCTTGTGTGAGCGAACTTTATTCGTCTCATTTGGTATCAGAGCTTCGTTTTTCTGATCCCGGCCTTTGGCCAGTCTCTTTATCAGACCTTGTATGAACCAACTTTTGGCCAACCTCCATTTCTCAGAGTTTCTTTGATCTGGCCATTGACTGTAATCAGGCCATTGGCCATACATGCTTGTAGCCACACACAAATTTTCATAATTTTCTCTGAATTATTCAAGTCTTTGACCAAAACTGGGCCTTTGGCCATTAAAAAAAAAATGTAAAGGTGATTTTACTGCAAAATTTTTAGTCCAAAATCTTAAATAAGAAAAACTAAAAATCAGTCTGTTGCAAATTGAATAAGTCATTAAAATTCATCAAGAAAGAGTCATGTGTTGCCCAAATTATTCTCTATCCATACAAATACGTCATACACAGCCACCAAATTACTCGTACGATCCACAACCTACAATTTTTTGTCGTACAAAATTATGTTCATTGCATTGGTCCATACATGTTTCTAAGTAATCCGTACGCTTTCAAACTCTATTTATTAGCCATACAATAAATAAAAACTTTACACCGGCGAAAATCCATCCATATAGCCTCTGGCAATCACTAGCATACTGTTGAATCTGTATAGCCGTCAAAAAAAATTTGCTTCCTCCATCATAAAGTCATCATCACCATACAAATACCACAGTATCCTCTATCCGTACAAATGTTGGATTTAAAATTTTAATGGTAGAGTTGTACATGTCCGTACCGTCCGCTGACATTATATTTCTGTCCATACAAAAATTTATTAATTGAAATACATGGTGCATCCATACAGTCGCGACCACATAAATGATAAAGCATCATGTGGATTGATAACATAAGGTTTAAAAAAAAAAAAATTAAGGGAATCATATAATAAAACTACCCTTATATAACTATACGCATAGTATTAAAGCACATCGTGTAGATTGATAACATAAAGGTTTTTTTTTTTTAAAGATTAAGAGAATCATATAACAAAACTAATATAACTATACGCATAGTATTAAAGCACATCGTGTGGATTGATAACATAATGTTTTTTTTTTTTTTTAATTAAGGGAATCATATAACAAAACTACCCTTATATAACTATACGCATAGTATTAAAGCACATCAGTTCTATATTGACTAAAAACTTACAATCAACAAAAACATAAAAAATGAATGTTCTCCCACATCAAAAATTATATCATAATACAACCTTATATTATATTGAGTTATATCATATTTAAAAGAAGAAAGTAACCTTATATTATATATACTGAGTTATATCATATTTAAAAGGGTTGATCTTTCAATTCAAGATTAAGAAAAAAAAAAGGTATTAAATAATATTTAAAAAGTATAAGGAAAAAGTAATATTTCAAAAAGTTAAAGTGAATAGAAAGAAAAGAAAGAAAGGGTTACTAAGTGAACAAAAAGTTTCTTTGAAAGTACATGAAAGGAGTATCAAAGAATATTAAAATGCAAAAAAAAAGTATCAAAGAATATTAGAAAAAGATATATATCAAGTCTTATAATTATTAAAAGGATATTTTTAAGATTAAGTAATAAAAATAAAAATAAAAAATAATCTAAGTTTAATTCAATTTATAAAAAGTATAATTCAAAAATGGAAGGAGGAAGATTCCCTCATACTTATAAAAAATATGTGGATCCATTATTAAAAGTTAATGGGATTATTCAAGGAAAGAATATCAACATCGTTATTTGCTCGACTGCTAAGAAAAATCACATTAATGTTGACTTGCTAATCCAATTAATGATTTTAGAACCAAATATAATTGAAAATTACACGTGTCTTTCCAATGAGAAATATGAAATTAAAAACCTACAACTATCTATTGATGAATACAAATTCATAGGTCAATTCAATGTGGTATCAATGTATCAAGACAGTGTTGATATAATTATAGGGTCAACTTGGGTAGATGTATTGGGCACTTTTGTTTTTGACATTTTCTTATAAAAAGAAGAAAATCACATTACAAGACGTTACAATGAAGTCAATTTCAGAAGCTCCATCATCAGAAGACCTGAAGGAAATATCAGAGATGATCCTTCAAGATAACCAGAAGTCAATACAAAAGTTGCAAGATCGACAAAAAGAATGTGACAATATCATCATTGAAAAAGATGAAGAGATTTCCCGCCTAAGAAATCATAATAAAAAACTACTTGCAAAAATCATGAATTCTAAGGAGAAGAAGAAGTGTTTTCAAAAGTTGGAACAAGAAAATCAAGGTCTCAAAGAGAAATTAACCAAAGAAAAGGAAGAAAGATCATGCCTAAGGAACCTTAATCAAAATTTACTAGAACAAATTAAAATCTTAAAGGATGAAAATAAGGAAGAACTTTTATGATTAAGACGACATAATCAAGATTTATTAACTCGGATTAAAAATCTCAAGCACGATAAGAAGTCTTTACAAGAATAGCTAGATCACAAAACATCATTAATCGACAAGTAAACAATGACTGATCCAATAGAGAAATTATTCAACATTAAAATTTTGACAGTAGAAAAAGGAACCAATACAAAGTCAATTGATGTTCAAATTCAAAAGAATGATTACGTGGACAAATCAATACAAACATCAAAAGAATATGATTCCAAGGAAAAGTCACAAGATATTAGGATGCCTTATCATCATCCAAATCACAAGAGTCATTATGACCAACGACTAGGAGAAGAGGAAAATAAACAATGTTCTTCTTACCAACAAACAAAATACCACACTGAAAAAAAATGAAGACAAAATCAACAACTTGGAAGAATCGATCATCAAACAATTCCAATGAAAGTAGATTTGGGATGGATCACTCCCCAAAAGATGCAATACATTAGTTTGGTAATTCGAAGGTTATATCATCTTGTTTCGTCGAGAGTCGGAACTACAAGCACAAAAGATTTGAGAAGACATTGTGTGCCAAAACAAAAGTTAAAAGGGAAAGCCTTCCAGTGATTATGCTTTGAGGACCAAGCATTTTTAAGGGGAAGGCAATGTTATGAACATAAATATACATATAACTAGATGTTCATAACATAATAATTAATTAATAAATAATAATTATTAATAATGAAAAGACATGTCTCAATGGACATGACTATTGGTTAAGGGCACCCCTGCGTGGGTATATAAACGAGCCCTCATTCTCAATTGTATATCATCTTATCTATTCACATTTTATACATTATTCCTGCATGGATTATTATTTTATATTCCAAGTATTTTGGATAATTCTTGTGTGAGCGAACTTTGTTCATCTCACTCTCTCTTACAAGGGATGTCCTTCTAGACCGCACCAACCTTGTCCCTCAAGTATACAAACTTCACTCTTAATAGAGGCTTGGTCAACACATCTTCTATCTTCTCATTTGTAGTGAGATACTGGAGGTTTACTACTCATTTATGCACCATATCTCTGATATAATGGTACCTAATCTCTATATACTTGGACTTGTCATGAAATACTGAGTTCTCTTACAACTTCACACAACTCTGGTTGTCGCACTAGATACAAGTCATCTCTAAATCAAGATCAAACAATCTTGCAAGCAGCTTTCGAATCCACACTTCTTCACTACTAGGTGAACACACTGTTATATACTCTGCCTCAACCGTACTGAGCACCACACTAGTTTTCTTCTTGATGAACCACGAAATCATATTTGATCCCAAGTTGAAGCAACATCCAGATGTACTCTTCCGGTCTTCAACACTACCGTCCCAATCTGAATCAGTATAGCCTCACATGCTTATCTCGTGATCCAGAACATATTTGAGACCATAGTCAATTGTACCTTTCAGTTATCTCAACACATGCTTTGTCACAACCAAGTGAACATGTCTTGGTTCAACCATATACTGACTCAAAGTGTTCACTACAAGGCATATATTTGGTCTAGTATTCATCAAATACATCAATGAACCAATCATTTTCCTGTACATGGTGACATCCACTATCTATGGAGAAGTATCACTCAATAACTTAATATTCGTCACCATCAGTGTGGGCATGGATTTACAATCCATCATATCAAATCTCTTCAGTATTTCTACCACATATTTCCCTTGGCACAAGAAAATCTTATCTAGTTCCTACCACTCCTCTAGACCCAAAAAGTAAAGAATCATACCCAGGTCTTTCATCTTGAACTCAGATGCAAGATTTATATTGCACTCAATGATGAGCTTCTCATCCCCTATTCGAAACAAGTCATCCACATATAATAGTAATATCATCGGTCCACTATCCTCAAACTTGTAGTAAAGGTTAGGATCTTCTTTACTCTTGGTAAATCCCAAGCTCATCAAAAAACTGTCAATTCTACCATACCATGCCCTGGGTGTTTGTTTCAACCCATACAAGGCTTTATTTAACATGCACACATGTGACTTCCTGCCATGTGTCTCAAAACCTTGTGGTTTCTCCACGTACACTTATTCTAACTATTGGAGCAAGTGTATCGTCATAAGCTTCTCCCTTTTGCAAGGAGAATCCTCTAGTCACAAATTAGGCTTTGTACATATCTATGTTGCCATCAACAACATGTTTGAATATTGTAGATCAATTTTGAAGTCACCACTGACTTCCCTTATGATCTCAAGGAAAAATCCATATCCCAATCCTTCTGACTAGATTCCTACTCTATCACTGAAACAAGGGAATCTTCCCAAGAGGTCTCATATATCATTGAATCCTATGAAGCTTCGATCTAGCCTCCTCAACTCATAGCACCTGTCTGTCAGTTCTAGAATATGTCTCTCTCTCCCATCTAAATCTAAGGAGGAATTCTTTTTGAATGAAAGTATCTAAGCCAGTGACTCTCTCTAAGATCAATCTCACTTTGAGTCTCCATGATTCCTCTAAATCTTGAATCCCTCTAAGTCTATATAATATTTGAAGCCATCTACTCCCTTTGTATGTGATGATCTCCTTTGAAGTATAATATCCTATGAATGGTCCAGGGGACGTTGCTCCTCCCTACTAGATCATGAGGGTTGACTCCCTCTGAACTCTAGCTCCTTCTGAGATAGTACTTAGTGTGGTTTTCTTCCTCACCATTGGTGGAGCCATCTTCTCCTCATGATATGGCTCATCAATGCTATATATCTTTGCATCCTACAAAGTGTCACAGGACCATGTTGGTCTCTTCCTGGTTACTATAACCATTCTGGGTAGGCCCTTCTGGCTCTATTAACTCTTCTTGATGGTCTGAAGAATGGTCAATTAAACTAGAGAGATTTTTTCAATCATCCTTTGGAACCTTCTACTCCTTACAATCAATATCCATATGAGATACTATGTATCTCGCAAAAGTACCCTTCTTGTCAAAAGGTTTTAACTCCGTCCTCTTTTTCTTTGATACATGGATGTATACGGTCATGTATACAACTTATTATCTGGATAGTTTTCTCCATGTCTCAAACTAGAGACCATCTAATATGTTTCCTCTTGCAACTTTCACTATAGCTCCCCTTAGAGTTATCACCTATGACCTACCTGGAGAAAGATCAACAACAAGGGAAAACAATAAATGAGAATAATACTCTGTAATAATAATAAAAACAATAACGAGAACAATTGTCACAGTAGCTCCTTCTCAGAGCCATCACTTGTGACCTACCTAGAACAATAGCCAAAATAAAAATGCAATAATAAGAAATAGGAACAACATTTTCCAGTGTTGTGACCAATCATTCTTCCATGGTAACCTACCCGGAACAAGAGAAACAAGAGCAAAAGTATTTCCAATATAATAGAATTTTACATAAGAACATATCTATGTCAATAAGAATAAAAGACAATTTCATGGTAATCATCATAGCATTACCAAGGTGACCTGCTTGGAAGAAAAACAAGAAATATCTCCTAAACGAGATGTTAGTTCATCTTGCAAACAAGTACAATAAGCATTTATATCAATAGTAATCACATGCTATCAAGTATTCATTGTATCTAGTAGTAATAAAACCTTTCAAAGATTGTTGTCACAACTATAGTGTTTACTTGTAATGTAGAAATTATCAAACTTGATATCTGCAAATTGGAAACTTATCAATTTAATCAATCCAATCTGGAACCTAGAGTCTTATCTTCAAGAATGAGTGTTGTTTCTTTTCTTTCGAGTCTCCTTCACTCAAGATGACAAGTATTCTCTCCAACATGTCCCCTGTGTTATCACTGTAATAATTTCTTGGAATCCAAGTCTCAAGATTTGGCAGAACGCTAAATTAATATAGAGGATTGTTAGACTAGCAGGTGGGGTCATATCTGGCGGACAAGGTTAAAATTGGCGAAGACTAGGAGTGATGAGACCCGRCGGGCCATAGATCTTKAGCAGCCCAGATCAACGACCAGGAGACATATCGGGCGAGGAAATAACGTGGAGGTTAAGCACTAGAGAGCGAGCTGGGGAAAATACCGTGGTTTCAACCCATAGACACATGGCACCTCCAGAAGCATATCGGGGAGAAAAGYGAGTGAGCGTGAAACCTCTCAACCACGCCCCGATGTCACGTGTTATAATATCATTAAATATGTCAAATCTAAATATCTCATGTGGAAAGGGAAAAGTGACAGCCGGTCAAATCACCTCATGCTACTTGTTCAGGTACTTTTCGTCTGTGTGATGCCAGGTGAGCGCACCAGATAACCAACTTGAAAGCTCATCATTCGAAATAGATTGGCCAGACGTGATAAACCTATGTACATGCAAGTACTCTTGTCAGTAGTTCATGATTGGCACTCAATGACAATTTCCATTCAAAACATGGGTTACATTATTCTATTTTGGGCAATTAACGTTCTATTTCAGAACGGGGTAATCACAGGTCGAATCATTCAGCTAAGGAAGATAAGTTCATAATTTCTGCAAAACCTGGGAAAATGGATACGACAAACCAAGTGGCCTCCAGTGAACCAGGATTTTCAACTAATATGACAAATTCATCAATGAAGAATAAAGAGAAGCTGGTCCAACAAATATTAGCAATGAAATTTCATACAAAGTCTGTGGATGAACCATGGTCAGGTGGAGAGATTATATTAAATCCCATCATGAAGTATTTAATCATCAACAGATATGAAGGCGAGCACCATACACGATTTGTCAAGAGGAAATAGAGCAAGAGTCAGAAGACATAGGTACAAGTTGAGGTGGTCGAAAGCGTTGGGGAAAACCAGCCTGCATGGCTTGATACGTTAAAAGAATAAATTGCCAAGATGAAATAGATTGCAGGCTAAATTTAGTGTGTGTCAGAGAATTTTGTAATAATATTGACAAGTGGTATTCAAGTCAAAAACCTCAAATATGTCAATTTTGTTTATAACATCCCCTAGAAAATAGGAGTTCGGTTGTTGTACGTTACTCTTTTGTAACCGACAACTATTTTTGGAACTTTGGGGAAGATGATTCGTTCTTAATATTGGATGTAATCTACCTATATATACTATTAAAAAGATAAATAAATGGTTGGACGGACCGAAGAGGGGCCTGCCCTCGTAGCAGGAAGACTTTGTAAATCCATGGAGCTAAAGTGAATATACAATGCAGAAGCATTTTGAATTGTTTATGAAAAGATTCTAATGGTTGTGATATGAGTTATGTTTTCTCTCATAGTGTGTATTTCTTGTGTCTTTGAAATCCCATTTACATTTTCCTCTTTTTAAATTGGAGAGTTAAGAGTCTGGAATTCTTCTTATGACACTTTCGACTTAGCAATTTAAATTTTGTAATCCTCTTCTTAACTAATTCAGAATTCATTTCAATATGCTCTGATGCAGTTATTTGTTTTCCTTTTCCTCTTTCACCATGCAGATTTCAATTTTAAAAACTCAGACTCATTTCCTCCTTTATCCTTTCTCCTCTAGATAGTTCTAATGGTCTGCCACTGCTTTATTCATTCTCAACTCCATAGCCCCAAATGTCACCCCCTTTCCTTCGCCAACAACTCTATAAAACCCCCAAACAAACAAAACCTAGCCATTGATTATCAAAGAAATATCTAGTGACACGAGAGAGCCCTCTCTGAGTTGAGTAGGCTAGTGCCTAGCTCTGAAGTAGGTTGAAATAGTTACCTCTATCGTTTGTCTATCATTCGGACAAAATTTATAGAGTGCTAACATTCTGGCATCGTTGTCGGGGACGAAATTGGAAAATTTTCCCTGGGAAAAAATGACATGGTTGAGTTCCAAGGTATAAGAGAAGCAAACACTTGGCACATATTGGTTTTTTTTCTGCTTTGGCGACTCCACACATCAAAAGTCAGTTTGAAGGTGATTCCACTGGTAGAAGAATCCATAAATTTAAATTTTCAATGGTGACTCCGCTCTCAATGAAGAATCTAGCTTCCAAAACATTATTGGCGACTCCACTCAAGCTTCAGATGTAGTTCAGAGACTCCACTGGAAGATGATATCCCTTGAAAGAGGTATGAAAAGGCATTATGGAAGGAAACAAGTACTTAAAATTGGATTTTTTCCAAGGCATTTTATTGTTTGTTATAAGTTTCCTTCAGTCCTTTCTTGAACATGCTAGACAAATTTTTCTTCACCTACTACATGCAAATAATGATCATGATAATCCTGAAATGGCATATATTCTTCGTAAGATTATACAAATATCTCCTCAGTTTATTACTGACTCTGATCAAAATCTCCCACCTGAGCCATATGATAACCATGACCAAGTTCATGAGCCTCATGAAACCAAGGTTGATATTTCACCTCTTGTACTTGATCCAACACCCTCCAAGACTTAGCATAGATACAGATCCTTAAAATTACCTCACATCCTTCATGAATTTTCTCCAAAGTACTATGAGTACCTACCTGTGTTTGATGGGGAACCCGTTGCTATCTCAGCTGAAAAACACATCCAAGGTTTTGAGCATTTTATAGATTTGTTTGATATTGACCATGATGATGTTTGTATGAGGGTCTTCTCTCAATCCTTGAAAGGGGACACCAAAGACTGGTTTAGAAATTTGCAACCAGAGACAATTATCTCATGGGATGAATTGAAGAATGTCTTTTTAAAGTTTTGGGGCAAGAATAAATCTTTGTATATACAACTTACAGAGTTCTATGCCTTAAAAAGGTAGAGCCGTGAAACTATTTCTATATTCAGTTGGAGGTTTTCCAGTATTTATTACAATTTGCCCAAAGAAATTCAACCCTTTGAAGTTGTTACCATGCTCCATTATACAACAACTCTTCATCCAGATTTGTCTTTCCTCCTAATGGAAATAAGACCTAAGTCCTTGCAACAAATTTTTAATGATGCTCAGGAGGTTCAACACAATATCCTAGCATGAGAACAAATTCAAAGTGGAAAATTGGGTGTTCCAAGACATAAGGATGAATGTGAACAGAGAACATTTGACTTGAATCTTGATCATAAGATTGATGATGCCATAATCCCTCTCGAAGTTTTAAATGCCAATGATTTTGCAAAAGATTATGTTCCACTTGTTGAAAGAGGAGGTGTTGATCCATCCCATGATAAGCATGGGTGCCGACTGTTTTATGTATTCATTTGTAGACGTTCAAGAAGATGAGTTTGCAAATTAGTTTGTTGAAGAACAGGTTGATGTTCCAAGTTTGTTCTTGTTATATGGCATTCCATATGTTGTTGATTTGTCTATATATGATGAATATGATGGTGATTGCGATGTTGATTTCCTAGAACAACTATTTGTATGTTCTCTATCAGAAAATATTCATTTTCAACAGTGTAATGAGAGAAATCATCCTACATATCACAGTTGCAAAGAAGAAAATATTGAATCAGCTAAAGGGAATTATTTACCTTTATGCTTTTCTTCATTTAAATTGTTGAAAGAAAATTCTAAGATCATCATTGAAGCAAAGGAATGTGTGTTGATGCCAAATCACATTGATTCACTAAAACAAATTGACCAGAAATTGCAGCAGTCTTCTCATGTGTTTGATGACCCTGTTACTTGTTATGTGGAAGGTCTTGTCAGTACAAAATTGCAGCCATTGGTCGAAGATGAATCTGAAAATGAGTGTGTTCAGCAATCCAAAGAGATTGAAAAATGTGCCTATGATAGCAATGAATAAAATGAAGAAGGTTTTGAATCAGGTGAAAGAATCTTGCCACTATGTTTTCCTTCCTTCAAAATGTTGAAGAAAAATGTTTATAATGTTTCAAATCAAACATTCTCCAGGCATGATTTTGAATATCCAGGGTACAATAGATTTATAGGTAAAAAAACATCTTCCATTATGTTTTTCTTCCTTTGAGCTATTGAAAGCAAATCATGAGGTAACAAAGGAAGCAGGAAAGTCTGACTACAACAACACTGCTTTACATAAGAACATGGTTGTTGATGAGGAAGATCCATGACCTTCACATGTGTTAAATGATCATGTGGTTGATTACACAAGAGGTTATTTCAGTTCAGATTTGCAGCCTATGCTCAGCTATCGACCTGAAAAGGAAGATGAATCTGATCAAGAAATTGTTGTTAAAGGTTATTTTCCTCCCTTTGAAACTAATATAAGTATGCAACAAGATTTCTAGCAAGGAAAAGTGTTTCAAAGTTGCCTTTCTTCCCCTGAGAATGATGTGGTGGTCCAATTTCTAAGTGGCCTAGACATGGATGAGGATTATGAAATTGCATCTATGGAAACTTCAAGTAGTGAACAAACAAATTACATAGAGTTTCAAGAAAGCAACAAAACAACGTATGCCACTTTTCAATCAAAAATACAGAAAGATAATGAAGAGGCAGTGGTTTTATCTGATTCATTTGAAAATCATGGTTGTGAAAATGCATCCATGGGAACTCTGGACTATGAAATAGTACATGATGTTCACTTTTCATATTTGCAAGAAGATTATGAGTAGAAACTTATTTCCATTCATTCATTTGAAAATCAAAATGACAATACTCAAGCAAATTTCCAGAAGGTTAGTAAAACCAAATCAAAACCATTTGATGTACAAGAGGATAACCCTAATGCACATAGTATGGCTGTCATATTTAAATATGTTCAAGGATGCATGAATGTTTTTGTTGATATGCATGGAATATTATACAAACCTATTGTTGGAATTTCATTTGAAAGTGTTCCCAGAACTGAAGAAATAGAGAAAGAGAAACAAACTCTTATGAAAGAGGCTTGTCTTTCTGTTTTTTCTCATCAAGAAGAAATGATTTTTCATGATTTTCAAGATCCTGTGGCCATCCTATTATAGTATTCAGTGAAAGAGGAGTTTGTTTCATTCATAAGCTCAAGTTTTGGATTCAAATTTTATTTTCAGTTGCCATCTCTTACATTTGTCCGCCTACTTAAGAGAGATGTGAGCGGAGAAAAATCGGAAAGCCAATTGCTTGATTGGCTGCATT
The DNA here is from genome assembly GCA_032191745.1 of Picea mariana. NCBI lineage: Eukaryota > Viridiplantae > Streptophyta > Pinopsida > Pinales > Pinaceae > Picea > Picea mariana. The sequence continues at coordinate 73,160 of JASDQU010102803.1, forward strand.
GGCACTTCAACATCACTTGAGTGAGTATTCATTTCAGCAGTTTTAGGGTAGGTAGGTGCAAATAAGCTTGTCGGTCAAGCAATTTTTGGATTTCCAGTAGTGTATACAGTCAGATTTCTAGCGGTATATTAAGTAGCCAGTGGAGAGTAGTGTGCAGAGTTTGTTTTTCAGTAAACACTGGTGACAGGTTGGAGCATGGTACACACACATGTTTTGGGAGCATCCCAATGGATCCGGCACCGAGTCTACGATTTCTTTGCTACCTCACAAGGAGGGTAGCATCCCCAATTGGAGCCTATATTATCACTGTAATAATTTCTTGGAATCTAAGTCTTGAGATTTGGCAGAATGCTAAATTATTATAGAGGAGTGTTATTATAGCAGGTGGGGTCATATATGGTGGACATGGTTAAAATTGGTGGAAACGTAGGAGTGATGAGACCTGGCAAGCCATAGATCTTGAGAAGCCCATATAGACGGTCAGGAGACATATCGGGCGAGGAAATAACACGCAGGTTGAGCAGTAGAGAGCGGACCAGGGAAAACACTGTGTTTTCAACCCATAGACACATGGCACCTCCAGAAGCATATCGGGGAGAAAAGTGCATGAGCATGAAACCACTCAATCATGACCTGATGTCACGTGTTATAATATCATTAAATATGTCAAATCTAAAGATCGCATGTGGAAAGGGAAAAGTGATAATCGGTCAAATCACCTCATACCACTTCTTCGGGTACTTTTCATCCATACGATGCCAGGTGAGCGCCGCCAGATAACGAACTCGAAGGCTCATCATTTGAAATATATTGTCCAGACGTGATAAACCGACGTACCTGAAAGTACTCTTGTCAGTAGTTCATGATTGGCACTCAATGATGATTTTCATTCAAAACTTGTGTTACATTATTCTGTTTTGGGCAATTAACATTCTATTTCAGAACGAGGTAATCACAGGTCGAATCATTCAGCTAAGGAAGATAAGTTCATACTTTCTACAAAACCAGGGAAAATGGATACGACATACCAAGTGGAATCCATTGAATCAGGATTTTCAACTAATATGAAAAATTCATCAATGAAGAATAAAGAGAAGCTGGTCACACAAATTTTAGCAATGAAATTTCAAACAAAGTCTTTGGATGAACCATGGTCAGGTGGAGAGATTATATTAGATCCCATCATGAAGGATTTAATCATCAACAGATACGTGGGCGAGCACCATACACGAGTTGTCAAGAGGAAACAGAGCAAGCATCAGAAGACAAAGGTACAAGCTGAGGTGGTCGAAAGCATTGGGGAAAACCAACCTGCATGGCTTGATACGTTAAAAGAAGAAATTGCCAAGATGAAATAGATTGAAGGCTAAATTTAGTGTGTGTCGGAGAATTTTATAATAATATTGACAAGTGGCCTTCAAGGAAAAAACCTTAAATATGTTATTTTTGTTTATAACACCCCCTAGAAAATAGGAGTTCGGTCGTTGTATGTTACTCTTTTGTAACCGATAGCTATTTTTGGAACTTTGGGGAAGATGATTCCTTCTGAGTCCCAGATGTAATCTACCTATATATACTATTATAAAGATAAATAAATGGTTGTGTGGACCGAAGAGAGGCATGCCCTCGTAGCAGGAAGACTTTGTAAATCCATGGAGCTAAAGTGAATATACAATGCATAAGCATTTTGAATTGTTTATGAAAAGATTCTAATGGCTATGATATGAGTTTTGTTTTCTCTCATAGTGTGTATTTCTTGTGTCTTTGAAATCCCATTTACATTTTCCTCTTTTTAAATTGTAGAGTTAAGAGTCTGGAATTCGTATTACGACGCTCTCGGCTTAGCAATTTAAATTTCGTAATCCTCTTCTTAACTAATTCAAAATTCATTTCAATATGCTCTGATGCAGTTATTTGTTTTCCTTTTCCTCTTTCACCATGCAAATTTCAATTTTAAAAAATCAGACTCATTGCCTCATTTAGCCTTTCTCCTCTAGATAATTCTAATGGCCTGCCACTACTTTATTCATTTTCGAATCCATAGCCCCAAATGTCACCCCCTTTCCTTCTCCAGCAACTTTATAAAACCCCCAAACAAACCAAACCTAGCCACTAATTATCAAAGAAATATCTAGTGACACAAGAGAGCCCTCTCTGAGTTGAGTAGGCTAGTGCCCAGCTCTGAAGTAGGTTGAAACAGTTACCTCTGTTTTTTGTCTATCAGTTGGAAAAAATTTATAGAGTGTTAACACCCTGTACTAAGACAATATGCTTTCTTGATAGAAATCTAAGTTAGGGAATGTAGTGCAAATAAAATCTAAAAACTCAACCTTAATCAATCTAATATTTTGACTAAAGTCAACTTATAACTTTAAATTTGACCAGAGGTTTGACTTCAACAAATCACAATACAACTAGATTTTCATAAGGTCACAATAATGCCATAATATCCAAAGTCATATCAAAACAATCAAACTTGGAGTGTGTTGTTCCTATGAATGTGTTGGATCTGAGATCCCTCTCGATCTATGATTTTTGCTTGGAAAAAAGATTCATTCTCCTAAAAACACCCTTAAGATAGTGATACAGTTTAAACATATGCAAGTAAATACCTCTGACAGTAGCGGAAACCAACGGCAGGAAGTAGCACCATCTGGGAGTGGCGGCAAGCAATGACGAACCCAAAAATTGAAAAGTGCTCCAACTTGAAATACGAAGATAGTTGGAGATGCACTAGGGTAGGGCACACTAGGAAAACTAAAAATTAGGCCCAACACTTCACTAAAAGTTCCCAACAAATTTGGGTTAGGGTTCGTTGTTGCTGCAAAACCAAAAACCCTAATTGTCGGAAGAATGGCTAGCGAGCTAATCTAGGGCAAGAATAATTTCAACATCCTTTCAACGAGTTACTAGAAACTTCACTGGACCAGAGGAACTGCAACTGGTGTTGCAACTGGCACTACAATTGGTTCTACAATTAACACTGCAACAAGTGTTGCAACTGGCACTACAACTGGTGTTGCAACTAGCACTGCAACTGGTGTTGTCTCATCTCCCACTAGCTCTTCAACTTCATAATATTTTAGAACTGATCCCGGGAAAATATGTGCCCTCCTTAGGATACCTTCTTAGTGGGTTTAGTAAGTGCTCAACGAGCTTGAAAATGGGGGAAACTAAGGATCTTCCTTCCAGCGGTTAGATTGTTACAAAGGAAACCAACTCTGATATCATGTTAAAATTTTGATATGCTCGCTTAACCATAGACAATGTCACATCATTGTCACCCAACCATAGGCATTCACATATGCCACCCCTGAGCACAATAACCTTTTCTTAGATAGAATGATTCTAGGAAGTCCACACTAGAACCAACAGATAAACAATAACTAGAAACACCATTGATGCAGCAACAACACAATACCAATAAAGTGTACCTTTCCAAGATAAGTTCACAAAAATAATATACCAAAAATACTGAGATTATACATGGCAACTACTTCACCACCCTCTTCCATACTTGCACCTCCTTCAGCTGCAATTGTTCTTCCTCAGACTTGTACCCTCCTTCAGTTGAGTGTGTGTGTGTCAAATGAGCCAGTGCCTGCCATTATTTATATTATTATGTCAGGTGACTTTTCGAGGTGGGGCCAACTTCTCTTTCTGGGGTTTTCTATTTCTTTATTATTATTCTTCTTGGGCCGAATTCTCTTCTAGGGTAATTCCACATATGTTAAATGGTTCTCTTGCTTCTAGAATATTCTACTCTAATAACAAAGGTTATACTGGAGGTTAATACCTCCCGCAGCTACCAAAACATTAACATATTGAGCTCACACTTGATCTAATTCTTGGTGCTTATTTTCCTGACACCTTATCCTATCACATCGCTCCCCTAGAGGCCACTAAGATGGAACACCCAATTGGTCAACTTTTGAACTTAGGCCATTTTCCACCTTAATTGTCTCCATGTGCATCCCCCGCCTTTGTTATCCCAAACAAGGATGATTCGAAATGGAATTTAGTGACCCACTACCATGCCCTTTATAAAGCCATTGTTAAAACTCGCTACCTCCTATTTTGGATTAAGGAATTGTTGGACCACTTACAAGGGGATTATTCCTTCACACATATGGATTTGACATCTATCTACCGTCAAGTTCACATGAATCCAGCAAGTCATTTGGGTAAATGTGTGATCATTTATCTTGATGATATCTTGGTCTTCAGTAATTCTTGGGCAGAACATCTTCATCACATCTACAACATCCTCGAGCTACTGCAGTCACATACACTTCAGGTAACGAAATCCTATGTGGGACACACATCAGTTTTTCATTTGGGACTCATACTGGACAAAACAGCGGGTCGATCAAATCCATCTCAAGTACAGGTTTCGGAACAATCCCCAGCGCACTCTAATTCCCATGACCTCAATATTTTTTTGCAAAAGGTTGGGAACCACTTTACTCAGCTTCCACCTGCATCATACTCTGCACAAGTTTTCCATTTGTCAAATAGGAATCATCCCTTTGAGATTAAGAAGGATGCATTACATTTCATCAGTGAGGTAGTACTTAAACAAGGAGGTCATTCGTTGGAATTCCATTTAGAGAGCCTCGCTCCTTCAGTCTCAACACATCACCAACAAGAACATCAGTTAGCTAAGAATTTTATTCATATGTTGACTCATTGCTATACTTCAGAAATAGATGACATACGTGAAACCCAATATCGTGTGAAACAGAGGCATGATAATAAGAACACACCATTTTTCTTTCAGTTAGGAGATCATGTATGGCTCTTGCTAGACAAGTACCAACTCAAACGCCAACATCATTTGCAACGCAATTTGCCTCATTTGATGACAGAAGTAGGGACACTTCCGGATATAAACAACAAGGAATTGGGCCACTAGGAACTTTTCCCCACTTCCTTGGTCACTCAAGATGAGGGAGCACTCCTTAATTAGTATCGTAGTTAGTGTTGTAGTAAGTTTCGAGTATTTCTATTGTAGACAATAGTTCACTTCAACACTTCCTGTTGCAAGCATTTTTGTACGCATTTATTTAGTTGCTACAAATTCCATTGTAATCAGATAATAACGAGAAGGAAAAAGTCACATTTCTTATAGAAGGCACTCCTCTCTCACTCAAGAAAACGTGATGGTTATTTTTTTGTTCTAATTCTTCTTCTCCATTTCATGTATATTATATTTTATCTACACCATGCTATCTAATTTATGTTCTTCATTGCACATTTAGTTTTATGTGTGTTTTTCATATCTGAAATGCAGATTGATTAAACATGGTTGTTATTTACTTATAATTGTTAATATTACTTGTAATGATTTGTTATGAGAAGCCACCAAGAATGAGGTGGAGGCATATGTTTTTTTGTGAGGTATCTTCGTAGCCAAGGAAGAGAGAATTAGATCTCTGAAGATAGTTGGGGATTGTATGGTAAATATTAAAGCCATGATTGGTAAAGTGAATCTTGTGGATAATAATAATAATAATCTAATTTTAAGGTCACTACCAATCCAGACACCAAATTGGTGTATGAGACCCCTGAAATCCCATTTCCTCTAGCCGGTGCGCCCTCTTAAACTAGATAGCCCTTCTCATGCCAATCCTTTAGATATGGTTTATTTACTCACATCCTTTGAAGATATATTTGTTTCACCCACTGGATCACCCCATGTTCATTCCATTGAACATTCCATTGATCTTATTTTTTGAGCCACTTTTCCCATTGCCCCTTCTTATCTCCTTTCTCCTCATGAGGTTGAGGAAGTGGAATGAAAAATCCAACAACTTCTTAATATTGGCCACATCCATATGATGTCTTCACCTTGTGCCTCTCCTTCCTTCATCATTCCCAAGGATTCTGAGGAATAGCATCTAGTCACGGACTATTGGGCCCTTAATAAGGCCATAGTCAAGAATCGTTACCATCTACCATGCATTGATGATTTACTAGATCATTTGAAGGTTGCCCAATTATTTACCAAAATGGATCTGACGGCAGGGTATCATCAAGTTCACACTAATTTAGTAGACACATGGAAGACAACTTTGAAAACCGAATTTGGGCTTTATGAACGGATGGTGATGCCATTCGATATTACTAACACCCATGACAATTTCATGAGGCCAATCAAGGACATGTTTAGATCACATTTGGGAACAATTGTGGTGATATCTTTGGATGATATGTTGGTCTTTAGCAAGACCTCAGAGGATCATCTTCTCCATGTGTGCATTGTGCTAGACTTATTGTGCACTCACAAACTACAGGTGAAACGTTGTAAATATTCTTTTTGGAAATATGCAGTTCAATGTTTGGGTTTCGTTGTCTCTACTAAGGGTGTTGGCATAGATCCAACTAAAGTCCAATCTCTTGCACAGTGATCAATGCCTCACTCAACTCTGAAACTCAAGAGATTTATGGGTGGCATTAATTTTTATTTGTGTTTCATTGCTCATGTCTCTTAGTTAGCATGCCCTCTTCATCAACTTTCCAATCATAATCAATTTGTGTGGTCTCCCTTGGCACAACAAAAATTTTAGGCTCTCAAAACTGCCCTTTATTCTACTCCTATACTTCGTTTACCTAATATTCAATCTCCCTTTGAGATTGAGACAAACGCCTCTTTGTATGTTATTGGTGTGGTTCTTAACCAGGGAAGACACCCCATTGCATACCATTCAGAGACATTGTATGATGTCGAACACAATTATATAACTTATGACAAAGAATTATACAATCTGGTCCAATCATTGAAACAATGGCACCATTACATCCTAGGTAAAGAAACAATCCTCCACACAGATCATCATCCAATTATTTTCGTCAATTCTTAGACTAAGATATAGAAGCAATATCATTTAAAGTGGGATGCTTACATTCAACATTTTCATTTGGTGATTAAATATAAGAAGGGAACATCCAATCGGATGGATAATCTCTTGATCCATCCCCCTATGTATGTACTTCAACTCTTGGATGTGCATTGTGTTGCCAATGAGGCTTAGAATCCTCTATATGCTTCTAATCCCTTCTTTGCGGAGATATGGGTTGTTGTGAAACATACTAATGAGGTCAATCAAATGCCATTTATGTATTATACAATTATATATGGGTGGATATATAAAATCAACCAGTTATGTGTCCCAACTTCTGAACATCATCTTACTTTGATTAAGGAGGCTCATGCTTCCTCCTATGGTGGCCATTTTGGGTCTCTAAAAACAATTCAGAACTTGCAATGACATTTGTTTTGGCCTTCTATGACTCATCAAGTGGAGCATGTCATTCGTGATTATGCCTTGTGTAGTTAGCATAAACCTACCAATCATAAATTTGGTTTGTATTAGCCCCTTCCTCTACCTTCCCTCCCTTGGAACTCTATTTCCATGGATTTCCTTAATGTTTTACCTATGAACTTATGCAAACATGATTATATTTGGGTTATTATTTTATGTTTCTCTAAGATGGATATTTTTTTCCCTTGCACTAAGACCATTATTGTTTCACAATCCGCAAACTTGTTCTTTCACCATGTTTGGCCACACTTTGTCCTTCTGTTGTTGGAAAAAACACCCTACGGACTAGCAAATAGAGTTTAGACTTTGCATGCAGATATATCCGAATAGAAATTACTTCCCACCTTCATCCCTAGATTTAAATCGCCTTTTCTCAGTAAATGCATGGAAAGATCAACCTACCTCATTACCGGCGCTTGATGTCAATCCTCCGTTGTGTTTGATTACTTGTTCGCAATGCTCCTTCCAAAGATGACTTGCATTCAAGACAAAAAACAACTATGCACGCATGCTACTTCTATACTAACGGGTTACTAATCAAACATAAACTAATCAAACCATAGAAAGTTCATGAATTGGGACGGGAAAAGCATTCTCTTTATTACTTAAAATGAGTCAACTTACAAAAGTTGAGACCGACCACCGCTCCTTGAACATGATCCTGGCCTCCTCTTCTTCTGTCCTTCAATTGATTTGCTTTAAATTTCCTTTGGCATTAGGAAAGGCTAAAGGGTTGGGACAATGGAATACATAAATGGGCAGAGTTTCTTTGCTATATTTTTTCCTCCTCCAAATGGCACCCCTACCCCTTCTTTTATAGGCCAGAAGGAGCTAGGTCTTTGGACGAACCCTCGGCCATGCATGGTTGGGAGTTTCAATTAACTCACCCATAGCTTTTTGTTCCATCGAAAAATTTCCTTTTTTCGTTCTTTTGTAGGTACACACGGGCTGTTGTGAGTCAGCCAGCGTGTACGCGCATGCAGTAATGGGTTAGGGCACGTGGGCCTTTACACAAGAGGATTTTCAAAGAGTTGTTCAGCAGAGTTTTGGAAAAGAAGGGATATGAGTTGGCCTGATGCCAGGTAAGCATGTGTGGTGCAATTTAGGGTTATAACAGATTCCCCCCAATGTGTGAGGTCAAAAGAGCATCTGATGGCCTAAATACATTACCAATATTTACTGATGTGTCGAACGATTAAGCCCAAGGATCAGGAACCAGGAGGTGTCGTCTGCAAAATAAAAAATGTCTCACCGAGGCGGGCATACCCATGCTCGGGATAAAATAGAACCATGGCTACCAATCAAATACACTATAGATCCATGTCAAATAACTATAAAGAGTAGCCACGAACAATACATAGCGGAGCTACATCTCGAAATCAGAAAGATATACATATATAGTAACCATCTTCCAGAAGCTGATTCGGCCTGATGGCTGGACTTCAAAGCTCGAGAAACAACTTCAAAATATTCCAAAACTCGGGTAGGAGTGTAATATGAGTGTACAACTTCACTACCCAGAGGTCTTCGATGGCTCATCGGGCATGGACGTGATAATCTTGATGATCGGACTAAAGGCTTCAGTGATTTCGAACAAGGACTTGATTGGACATTCATGATGGTTGGGTATGCAGACAAGAGACATATTGCAGAGGGTCCGACTCAGGCTTAGTGACAAACTTCCCTTGGACAATAGCACGACAAGTGATGAGACTCGGGCAGCATGTATGTTAATCATAAGTCTACGAAGTAGGAGGCAACGCAAACTCTCCATATGTTTGGAAGAATAACCAAATGGTGGAGGACACAACTCTATATAGCGAGAAAAACTTCCTAAGGTAATACTACATCCCATAGTCTAATGATCAAACGAATAGATGTGCTTTATCCAAAGGCGACTCATTATGCTGCCAATAAATAAAATACTTTTCCCATCCTCTTTTTGGGGTATATTTGATTTTTTTTTGTTCTTTTTGATAAGTTTGGAAAAAGAATAAAGGAATATTAGGTTACAATGGAGGAACGAGTATTGCAAACATACAAGCTCAAGGCACAAGGACAAGACTAATGTTCTGGTAAAATGATACTCAGGAAAATTCCTCCAACGGCCAAAGGTGTTAAGACGCAGAAGCAAACTGTCACAAGGCTAGTGGATAAGGTATGCAAATGCAGTTGATAAAACACACAATGGTAACGTCCTTCGATGTAAGTTTAACAAGCCCAAAGAAGGTAAGCTTGGTGGTTTTTCATATTTAGAGAGTCTGAAAAAACATAAAAGGAGACTCCATTGGGGTACCTTTTTCGAAGATAGTCTAGTCGGTTTGAAAAAGGGATAAACTAGCACCGATTAGACGTCGATTCCAAACCATTTTAACGAGTGTGACAAGGACAATATCACTCGGCTATTTTTTCACTTTTAAGGAGTCTGAAAAAAGCTTAACTATGGACTCCGTCAGGAATATTCTTCTAGACCAATTTAACGAGTGTGAAATAATAAGGTCACTCGACGATCTTTTCAATTTTAGGGAGTCTGAAAAGAGCTTAACTATGGACTCCGTGGGTGTTTCTTTTTCGTAAGTTTAGTCCCTCAGGCCCGAAAAAGGGATAAAATTATACCTGAGAGTACTCTTCTAAGGAACAGAAATTCGATAGAGTATACCTTTGTTCGTACAGTTGACCATCCGGACCGAAAAAGGGGTAAACTACCGCCGGACAGACGTGACTTCAAATTTCAGTTTAACGAGCGTGAAAGGCCACAAGATCACTCGACAATCTTTTCATTTTTAGAGGGTCTGAAAAGGGATTAAAAGGAGACCCGTTTATTTTTGGGAGTCCTGAGGGTGAGACAAAGAGTGAAGAAGAATCATGCAAATGAGGCTCAAACTCATATTCAGGAAAGACTATATGGACTCCCGAGCCTACAGTGTTTTACAAACGGCATGGACACCATAATAAAACCAGGACCTACCTAGGGCATCCATGTTCTGGTAAGCATTACCGCCAAGTTGCGACACTTCTAAAACAGATATGATGGTTTCATGTCACAACCTGATGGGATCGTTCCTATAGCAGAGGAAAAAGACAACGAGATGCAAAAGTTGGGGTAATAACCTAACCTATATGCTCAAGTTGATTCTTGGAAAAAAAATTATGGACCGTCAAAATTTTCTCAAAACTCAAAAAAAGTGTCCCATTACCCGATCAAATCTCTCCCATATAACTCTTGAATCACTCTAAATGGTTTTTGGTATAAAGAAACTGATAAGGGAGGCCAAAAAAGTGACAAAAAGAGGCCAAAAAGTCTATAAATAGAAGCTGGCAGCTCATTATCACCATTACTGATTTGGAAATTGACTCTGGAGCCATAAGACCCCCTTTGCTAAAAACGGTGATTCCGGGAGCTACAGTGGACGAAACGAACTTCCGCTTGGACCAAGTAAGTACAAACTCCCTTATCTAGCTATTCAATTCTTCAATTTTGTCTTTAAGTTCATTTTTTGGGTGGGCATCGACCTTAAAAAATTTGGCCCTAGGTACACGTGGGTTGTCTCTGGATAGGCCGCGTGTACACTCGGGCAGAGTAAAGGCTGCCCGCGTGTACACGCGACTGTCGCCTCTACAGCTCGCATGGGACCCCCCTTTGTAGAAAAAAGAATTAAAAGGCAAGTGTTGACCCTCATAAACCTTGTTGTGTTGGTAGGATGTATGTCCAGTGGAGGGAAAGGGAGCATGAAGCAATCAATGAGTTGGTTGCGGGAGATCTGAATGTCGTGGCTGTGTTGATGCAATGCGGTTTACTGAAGTTCTTTCTGTGTCCATTCATGCATGCACAACCAAGGCTACTGAATGCCTTGATTGACTACTGGCACCCTGATGCAGAGGCCTTTATGTTAGAGGGGCAATCACTAGTGCCCACCACTGAGGATTTCTATTTTTTGACTGGCCTCTCAAGGAGAGGGGAACCAGTCAACTTCAGGACATTTCCTGCGGGACCGAGTAAGATATTGGAACTGATATCCAAGCACTGTGAGGCTGGGACTGATCGTACAAACTCCTAGGTACCTATCAGTAAGATCACTAACCTATCACTGCAGGCGATATTATTACTGATTGGGCGGATTACCGATTTTGTAGCCTTGCATCAGGCTTCTCGCTCACAGATGAACTGTACGATCCAGTGCTTGAATGCACAAATTTTTGACTGGAGTACCACATTACTGGAGTGCATGAAGAGGCAATTGACAGATTGTCGATAGTGGACACAAAGGAATTTCGGGTTCGGGACGATCTTGTGTTCATTTTTCTTTGAGAGAGTTCCGAGCTTTAGTCCTCGAGAAGTAGTACGAGGACATCAGGCCTCTTTTCCTGCAGTGTGTAGATGGGCAGTGTTATTGCCACGACAGGGTGCTGGAAGGACCAATGAGTCCTTCGATGATGACTTCTTTGCGTGGATGTCGTGGCAGATCCCTGTGATCGAGGATTACCCATATGCAAGGATAGATTTCTCTAGAGATCCCGAGATACCCATGCTTCCTGGTGAGGAGCGAGGGAAGATGGGTAAGTCTTCACCTTTGTAATTTTTTTTTGTTTACATATGTAATCTTTATGTCATTTTTGTGATATATGTCATTTTTTTTATGCTAGAGTATTTACGGGTAAATGTTTGTTGCGTGCAGATGTGGGACCCGTGCGACCTGTCAATTATGCACGGAACAAGCGTCGTCCTTGGCCAGAAGCCACAACTGTCACCGCCGGAGGAGCAGCAATAGCGGGGAACCTCCCAGCCGAGGAGGCTGAGAGAGTCCTTAGATGAGTTGAGCGGAACTTCACTGCATGCACTCACACAGTCCCAATGGCAAAGATAGAGGACCTGCCGCTATCCATGCAGCCTCATGTAGTGGGGGCACCTCGGACGTGGGTCCGATTGTTTAGGCGTTTAGCCCATGCTGTGGACTATTATAATAAGGCCAATAGGCCCTGAACCTATTTAGACTTTTTACGTGCCATTAGCACTTACTTGTATATATTTTTTGAGGGCATAAGCCCTGTGACTCATTATTAGTCCCATTTTTTAGGCGCTTGCATCCATCTATGTACTCTGGTTGTTTTATGATGTTATATATGGTTTTTTTAATCTTTTGTGTCTTATGGATCACGTGTGCAAAAATGTATTTACATTCTTATGTCAATGTTCTTTCATATGTGTGCAAGATGCCAATCTAAAATTTGATTAGCTAGAGTATCTGTAATTTGGTTTAATCTCCTAGAAACATGAAAATATGTAATATAATCAAAGTTTCGTTCTAAGAGACGTACCCTAAGGAATCGTTGGTGTAAAGTTGGATCATGAACTCGGTATACTCTATTTAGCTGTGACACAACCAGTTGAGCATCGAGATAGACCCAGAGATGAGAGATACCCAATGACAAGGCGTCACGAAGCAACTCAATAACTGCACTATACTCGGCGACATTATTTGTGGTGTCACCTAAGCATATACCTCCGGAAGATAACAACTGGCCCTGAGGTGTAAAGATTACCCAAGCTGCGGAGGTAAGCCTCCGCATGTGCCGACTAGCACCGTCTGCATACCCAATGAACACGTCGGAATCACTTGACATATGCCATATTGACCAAAGATATCATCAATGACACATCCATAACACTTAAAAGAAACTAAAAAGTAATAGTACAAAGACTATACATATGTTACAAAAAGTTACCCACAGTGACCTATCTATGAGTAATACTTCTTGAGGTAGAGCCCATTTCTAGGCTCTGCCAAATCATTCCCTTCAAAATCAACCAAACGATAAGCGCCCTTTTTTAATACCTCTTTTATGATGAAGGGTTCAAACCACATGGATTTAAATTTTCCTGCCCTCAGGGGGTCCTTATCTTGGTCATAGACCAGGACAAGGTCGCCTTCAAAGAAAATTTGAGGACGAACGGACCTATCATACTGACACTTGAACCTATGTTTGTGAGCCTCGTTGGCCAGGGCCGCATCGCGACACTACTCATTGAGCTGCTCAAGGTGTACTAACTGTTCTTCAAGTGGAGAAGTGTCTGGCAATAATTGTATTGCCAATTTTAGAGATGGGATCTGACATTCAATAGGCAAGACTGCCTCCAGCCCGTAAACGAGTTGAAAAGGTGAGAAACCAGTTACAGTCTTAACAGATGTTTGGTAAGCCCACAATGCTGAGTATAACATCAAATGTCAATTTGACTTGGCTGAGTTGATAGTTCGTTGTAGAATAGTCTTAAGAGTTTTGTTTACAACTTCCACCTACCCATTGGCTTGGGGGTAGTAAGGTGACGAATGCTCTTGCTGTAACCCAAGCTTTGATGTTAATTTGGTCATCATTTGGTTCTGAAAGTGACTGCCATGGTCAGTGAAAATTTCTCTTGGGACGCCGAACCTTGCTATGATCTGGTTGAATAAGAAGAGAGTTGCAGTCTCTCCATCATATTTAAATGTTGGCATAGCTTCGACCCACTTAGTGAAGTAGTCGACAGCTACGATGATATAGCGGTTCCCCCTTGTTGATGGGGGGTTGGAAGTAGTGCAATCAATCCCCCACTTAGTGAAGGGACCAACTGTGAGGACAGGAAACATAGGAGCGGGATGTGCCCTCATCTTCCGAGAGAAGATTTGGCATGGATGGCACTTCTTGACCGATTTGATACAATATTTGGTAAGTGTCGGTCAGAAGTAACCTCTCGTAGAATCTTTTAGGCTATTGCCAGCCCAGACAAATGACTACCACAAGCTCCGGTATGGCAATCGTTGAGCACGATGACTGCCTCCTCATGTGTGAGACATCGATGTAAGACACAGTCTACACCTCTCTGATACAATGTATCATCGAGTATGAGATAATTCTTAGCTTGATGGCGTATCCGCCGACGCTCGTCATGAGAAGAAAAGGTGGGGCACTTCAAAGTCTGGAGATAGATAAGTATATCTCCATACCAGGGATTTGAAGATGTAATCAAAAACATATCTCCCCGGATAGACGATTCCTCAGGCACAACGTCACCTGACTCAATCAGAAGTTATGAAATAAGCTCTGCGAAGACCGATGACTTTTTGGACTTTGCTGAAACGAAGTCTAAGTCAAATTCTTGGAGGATGACTATACATCTACTGATTTTTCCACCCATAACTCGTCATGTCAACATGTACTAGAATGGATTTACGACAGCAATGACGGTGGTCTTGCGAAACAGAACATAGTGATGGAACCGTTGAACAGCATGAACTGTTGCCAACGCAAGTTTTTCGATATGAGAATAATTGAGTTATGGTCTTACGAGGCCTCAGCTCAGGTAATAGATCTCGTATTCTGAGAACGAATCATCTTCCTGAACTAAAACCATGCCAATGGTTGACTCTACAGCAGCAGATATAATAAGAAATCTTTGTTATAGTTAGGTGGCTGTAGCAGAGGTGGGGTTGTGAGAGCGTGTTTTAATGCGTCGAAAGAGCATTGAGCGGCTTCGTCCCAGAAAAAAAGAACATCTTTCTTTAGTAAACGCATAAAGCCCTTGGTGATTTCGGCATAGTTGGCGATGAAGCTTCGTAAGAAGTTTGCCTTGCCTTGTATACTCTGAAGTTGTAGGATTGTGCATTGGGGGGGAAACTGGATTATTGCCTCCACCTTAAGAGGATCGACCATGATCCCTATTGTTGATACGATGAAACCTAACAAACGTCCTGACGTTACGCAGAAGCTGCACTTGTTTGGATTCAAGCGAATCCTAAAGTAGCGACAACGTACGAAGATTAGTCTAAGGTGTATGGGATGATCCGTTCTCTTGCGAGAGCGTGATGCTAAATCATATAGGTAGGCCTCGATGATATGCTTGAGGTCATGAAAAGAAAAAGACATGGCCCGCTGAAATTTGGCTCCAGCATTTTTAAGGCCAAAAGACATCTTATGATATGAAAATGTACCCCACGGACAAATGAATGTCATTTTATGTTGGTCTTTGGGTTTGATTTGGATTTGATTATATCCTGAAAAACCGTCCATGAAAGAAAAGGCTTCACAACCAGCAAATCCATCAATGATTTGGTCAATGAATGGTGTTGGAAAATTATCTTTGGGACATGCCTTGTTCAAATCACGGAAATCGGTACATACACAAATTGTGCCTTGTTTTTTATTGACTGGCACAGGATTTGACACCCATTGAGTCAAATGAATAGGATAAATAAAACCTGCCTTTAGCGATTTCTCAACCTCAATCTTGATGGTTGCTGCTTTCTTGGGATTAACTGGACGAAGTTTCTGTCAAACAGGCTTGGCATTAGGATACGTTTTGATTTCATGTTCAACTATTTTTGGATCGATACCTGGCTTTTCCTCATAAGACCAGGCAAAAACATCGCAGAATTATTTGAAAAGATCTGTGTAAATTTGAATCTCTTCAGGGAGCAATCCGCTCCGATGAAGACATTCTCCACGACGCCAAGGTTTCGGGAGATGTTGGTTGGTATAGTTTCAGCGATAGTCGCCATATTTCCCTCAGCATAAATTTCATGTGTAGCTAAGAGATTAATAGGACACGGTTGATCTCTCGTCATGGTAACGGTGAATTCTCCTACTTCGACTCGGCTTAACTCTGGGAGAAAATATGATCTGTGATGAAGATCTTCCCAAGGTTTGTCCGGACTAGTCATTGCTTCGATTAATACTTCATCAGAAGGCATGACTAAGTCTAATGAATCGACATTAGTGAGAGAACCCTGAGCCAAAATAGGCTCTAGAAGTGGATCTAACTCTTGTGCAGGAGTCGGATCAGGGTTAGCTGAAGCTTGCTAGACTAAAGAGTACGCTACTTCAGCGGAAGACAAGGGCATGGACATGCCTGGGTGCCCTGTCTCATCCATCGTGGCTGATGGGAAAGGAAGAATCCAAGGATCCTCAAAGTAAGTTGTGCGGAACAACGAAACTTGAAAAATCTCAACCTTATGGTGATTAGATATAAATTTGATATCGTCATGAGGAGGTGGGTAGTCGAAGGTACCCATCAAGGATGGGCACAAACCAACTCCTACGTTAACGACACCTGGTTGAGGATTATCAATCATCGGGACTGTGGATGCCCCCAAAGCTAGGTCAGGTATGGAGAAAGACAATTGATCGATGGTCACTATCCGGCCCTCGTGTGGAAATAACAAGACTCGGAAAACTGTAGCAACCACAGCTTGCATAACATAAGTCCAACTCCATCCTAACAAGAGGTTATAGTCGAGGGGAGCATCAACTACCTCTACTTTGACACACATGGTTTTCCCTCCTAACTGCATAGGGAAAGAAGGAACGATGCCATGTGGTCGGAATGAATGACCGTCGAAAGTAGTGAGGAGAGTAGGTGATGGAGACAAAACGGGCTGGCCAATGGCCTTCCAACATGATAACGACATAATGCATGTCGAGGCACCCTCGTCAACCACCATGCGGAAGATATTCCGAGTAAAAGTTTTCGTGGGATGAGCCACTACTATCTGAAACGCTACGTGGTAAGGCAGACGAGGTTTTAAGTTGGTTGTATCTAACATGATGGTACCCGAATTACAAGTCTCAGTAGAGCCCAAAGTGGTTAACAAGTCTTTCCTCTGAGCAGGGCAGATTTGGAGGACCTCCAAAGCCGACATCGCACAATGGGTTTGTGATAAATCTTCCACCACAGAGTAATTCTTGGTGGCCCTTGCGTTTGGGTTGTGAGAATCTTTTTTAAATGCACCCTTTGGAATGCGTGTCATTGTTTCCCCCAACGTCTTCTCAATCTGTAGAGGAAGAGATGGGAGATCAGCTTTTTTACCCTTCTCAAAAGCGCTTGGTTTACTATAATCATGCGCTCTAGTTGATATGAAAGCATCACCTTTAACCATATATATGTTCACAGATGAGGGATTGTTTGGAGGTGGGCAGGTTTCTTGGTTGCCCCCTTCTGTGCTTGTAGAGGCTTGAGTTAGATTTTGCCCATGTTGAAAGGGATTGGTTAACACTACTTACTGTTGTTGTGTGACAAACTTTTGGGCCTCTGCAAGTCGAGGACAAAGATGGGTCGGGTGGCCTTCCACGCACAAGTTGCATGGATACCTCGCCTTCCATTTTTCTGTGTTTTCCCCGCCAGCATTATCAGTGGGTTTTTTATCCCCCTTACCCTTCTTTCGTTGTTTTTTCTTCCCTTCAGGATGCTGGGCGGCCTTTGGGTTAGTCGACTGCACGGTGTGTACTTCTGACGTTTGGGTAGGGGGAGAAACCAAAGCAGTAGTTTGGTTGGCCGTTGTGTGTTTTATGGATAATTGTTGCAACTATTTTGTCAATTGCTCAGCGGACTTGGTTTGTGCTGAACCAACAATACCATCGGCATGTGGTCCAACTCTCTGTCTAGTTTTATCCAGTATCGAACATAGCGCATCTGGCAAGATGTTGTATAATAAACTAGACTAAGAATAGATGAGCTCAAACTGTTGAGCCCTCATGATGGCATCTTCTTTGGAGAAGACTCTGGATGTCGCGACATCTTTGGATAATTGTGGGACCAAAGACTTAAGGAACCACTCAAGCAGGAATGCTGGTGGGACTGGTACCTTGATTAAACTCTTCTGACGTCTCCAATCTCGGATATGATCAGAGATATGGTTCGTTGTTGTCTGTTCAAAATTGGTGAGGAGCTTTGTGCCAGCGTCGTATCTCACAGGTAACTGGAAATGGTTAAGGAAGGCCATCGCCAGTTCACCAAAAGAAGAGTATCTTGAGCGATCGAGCTCGATGTACCATTTTGTGGCACTCCCAATGAGAGTACGTTGAAACAATTGCAACTATACGGAGTCATCTTTCAATGAGTTAGATGAGCACCAAAGATGAAAGGTAGTCACATGATCACCTAGATCTTCATTAGGCCTGGCCTCGAACTTTGGAATTTCCGAAGGCAACTTCGTCAGCATAGGAGGCCAATGCGGATCATGACAAATAGGATCATTCAACAACCTTGTCAAATCTGGCAAGTGTAAAGTTGCCAGGAACGGTAGTTTGGGTTGCTCCTGATAACCTGGGAAAAAGGGTCCTGGAGTTTGACTGGCACCAGGTTGCCAGAAAAATTTTGGCTGCTGGCCTGGATTCTGGTAGAAACCATGGCCCTAGCCAGCATAAGGATTTTGCATCTGTGGAGACATCATCAGTTGATTTCACAAAAAGGACATAGAGTGTTGGGCATGCATTGTATTCGAAGGACTTTGGGAAGGATTACCCCATGTCGATCCCATGGGGATAGGCATAGTAGTATGTCCGGGGTTCCATTGATTGTGGAAAGAATTACCCCAGAATGACATTCCGGAGGAGGGGATGGATCCTTGCCCTAAATTCCAAGGTCCTTCTATGTGTGCCCCCTGTGCAGGAATAGTACCATGCGTAGGAGTAAATTGTCCAAAAATGGGGTTGCCCCCGGTCGGGAAAGCGGCTGATGAGAATGTGTTGTTACCAAACATTTTGTTCCAAGAAAATGGTGTCAAACCTACTGGCATACTGTGCGAAGGTGGTCCCTGACTCCCCTCTCCAAATAAACTATTGTGTGTAGGTTGCCCAGCAGATTGCTAATGCGAACCACCGAGTGAAGGGGACGAAGGAGGGATATGACCTCCTACGTAAGGAAAAGCGTTAAAAGGGACAGGAGTGCCCCCCAAGTGACCTTGCAGAGGAGCGCTAGAGCTCCCTGCCCCTAGACCCAAAGTCTGTAAAGTGGAGTAGGTCAGTACAAGACTTGTACCCGAACTAGGCATACCGTATGAGAACGGAGGGCCTGTCGCACTAGGTGTGAAGGGGGTTGTGGTTGCCGCCATAGATGGGTTCGATCCACTGTGTGACGTAGTTGTGGCCAAGACCATGGTGGCTCGAACTGACGATAGTAGGTTAGGAGATGACTCTCCTGCGGTGACAACCGTGGTGGGAATTGAAGAATTCCCAGAAGAAGTAACAACATTTGTTTCCATTGCTTTGTGAGGCACTATCTGGCGTTCATGAAATTGGATTGGTACAATAAATGGTGCCAAGATATCATTGGTTGTGGTTTCAATCGAGCCAAGAGCGGTTGCTTCAAGGTTCAAAATGGTCGATTCCTCCGGGGGTTGTTTGGGCACAATGGTTTGTAACCCGGTCGCTTCAAAAGACCCTTGTTGGTCTAGCTTCTACCTTAATGGTGGCGGGGGTGGCTCCAGTGTAACCGGCAGCAGGCCAAGAAGCCTTCATGACCAGCGGAGCTTGGGATCCTCCACTATGTGAGAAGACCCAAGACACTCTAAGGTAGTCTAAACATTCAAAAGTAACACACACTAAAAAATAAGTCCCTAAGAGATAAGACAAGCAATCACTAAATTATTTGGAAGAACAGTTACAACAACCAACACTAGAGCAACTTACCAGTGCAAGTGCAACTCGAACACGGAAGAACCCTCCAGGTATGCTCTGCAAAGTGTGGCCCCTAAAAAGATTGGCAACTAGGTTGCCATCACGCAAACAGTCACCAGGCGGGTACAGTCAAAAGTCGGGTAGACCACAATGAGCAGGGTATCGAGCCCGAAACGTGTCAAGGGTATCGAGAGAAAATGGTCCGAAAGACAACTGAGGACCTCGAACAGATTCAAGACCCACGAAGCCCCGTGGAAAATGCAAATGACGAAATCCCAAAACAAGCCCTCTATATGTGTTCTCCACTATGATTGGTCCAGCTTTGGAGGGGTTATCTCCGCTACCTTTCCATACACGACCTCGTGTTTATCCCATGTGTTATAGGGGGGTCCCGGATTACTTCCACAAAACTAGACTTAGACACTCCCTATCTCAGACTCCAATGTTTGGTTTTGAATGGCCTTGAAGAGTTTCCTCTCCAACCTAATCCAAGACCCTAGTCCTGAACTAGTTTGTGAACCCTACAAACATAAAAGTCTAGTAGATTTTAAAATTATCATTGCTTTTATGGATTTGTCTTACATCAAGGGGTATGAGGGTGAAACTGATGATGTGTAAAAGATGAAAGCAAAAAATGAATAAAAATGTTGTAAACAAAACTTTTACTGAATGCAAAATTTCAACAACTTTTCACAAAGAAAGATTTTTAATTTTTCTAAGATTTTGGACAGCAAAATCAAAGGAATTTCAATCGACTACTAGCTACTTATGATCTAAGTGAATTGCAAAAACTTATGAAATAAAATACTTCTCCCTAGCTAATGATGCAGAAACACACTCTTCAACCAAAGAAGAAAACAGAAAGAGTTTTTTTTTTATTATTTAAGTGCTAGTAAAGCAAGAAAGGGAAAATACCGACAAGCAAAAAACCAAGAAAAACAATTCTGGATTAAAGCACAGATCGCAAAGAATCAGATTAAAGAACCACACAATGGAAATTGTAAAAACAATGACTCTTGCGCTTGTCTAAAAACCATAAGAAAAAAAAAATTATTTTTTTATTTTTCTGACAACGTTTT
The DNA here is from genome assembly GCA_032191745.1 of Picea mariana. Classification (NCBI taxonomy): domain Eukaryota; kingdom Viridiplantae; phylum Streptophyta; class Pinopsida; order Pinales; family Pinaceae; genus Picea; species Picea mariana. The sequence continues at coordinate 93,990 of JASDQU010102803.1, forward strand.
AAATGAGAAAAAGCAAGCTAAGGCTAAAAATAATCCTAAGCTACTGACTGTTCAAACATAGATTCAAACACCTGAGAGGAATACTTCTTATCAAAGGAGGGGATGGCTGCCCCACACTAATAAAAAAGTAGCATGTACAAGCACGCGACTGTCACTCAAACAGAACGTGTGCGGAACAGCAACAGAGGGCGTGTACATGCGGGCTGACCTTGTACACGCCGCGTGTATATCTAAACTCTAAGGAAAAATATGAAAACAGACAGAACAGACTAGGAAGAGACCTCTGATATTGATAACCAGGATCCCTTGAAGGCTTGGATACTCTTTCTAACAGAAAAACAAATAATGCAAGGAAAAATAATAAGGCAAAAAACAATCTGAGATAGGACTGTTAGCAAACAAGACTTCAGACAGAATTCCAGAAAACCCTCTGAGAATGTGTGATTCTGACAGGGAAGAGGAGGATTGCCTTTGAGGTTCTCTGAACTCCTACATGCTACTGCTATCTCTACAGCTAGTGTTCACACACAGGCTGTAAGAAGATAGGGCACGGGTACACGCGTTCAGGCCTTCTGCAGGTCACGTGTACCTCTGTGTGTCCCGAAAAACAGAGTCAAGCAAAAGTTAGGGAAAGCTGGTATGGAAAACCAAACTCCCTGCTAGCTCAGACCTTACATAAACGAAAAGAAAAGACAGGCAAGAAAAAACTAGTCTTGAAACTACCCAAAAACTAAATAAAAATTACAAGAACCCTAAAGAGTATTCTCCCCAGTATGGTCGCCAATTCTGTTGTTGGGAAAAACACCCTATGGACTAGCAAATAGAGTTCAAACTTTGCATGCAAATATGACCGAATAGAAATTACTTCCCACCTTCATCCCTAGATTTAAATCCCCTTTTCTCAGTAAATGCATGGAAAGATCAACCTACCTCGTTACCGGTGTTTGATGTCGATCCTCCGTTGTGCTTAATTACTTGTTCGCAATGCTCCTTCCAAAGATGACCTGCATTCAAGACAAACAACAATTATGCATGCATACTACTTCTATACTAACGGGTTAGAAATCAAACATAAACTAATCAAACCATAGAAAGTTCATGAATTGGGATGGGAAAAGCATTCTCTTTATTACTTAAAATGAGTCAACTTACAAAAGTTGAGACCGGCCACCGCTCCTTGAACCTGATCCTGGGCTCCTCTTCTTCTGTCCTTCAACTGCTTTGCTTTAAATCTCCTTTTTCATTAGGAAAGGCTAAAGGGTTGGGACAATGGAATACGTAAATGGGAAGAGTTTCTTTGCTATATTTTTTCCTCCTCCAAATGGTACCCCTTCCCCTTCTTTTATAGGCCAGAAGGAGCTAGGTTTTTGGACGAACCCTCGACCATGCATGGCTGGGAGTTTCAGTTAACTCACCCATACTCACCCATAGATTTTTGTTCCGTCGGCAACTTTCCTTTTTTCGTGCTTTTGTAGGTACACGCGGGTTGTTGTGAGTCAGCCAGCGTGTACACGCATGCAGTAATGGGTTAGGGTACGTGGGCCTTTACACAAGAGGATTTTCAAAGAGTTGTTCAACAGAGTTTTGGCAAAGAAGGGATATGAGTTGGCCTGATGCCAGGTAAGCATGTGTGGTGCAATTTAGGGTTATAACACCTTCCTACTAGCATCATCTCTGATCGTGATGCTCACTTTCTCAGCACCTTTTGGAAAAACAATTGTGATTTACTTGGTTGTCAACTCAAATATTCTACCACCTTCCATCCCCAAAAAGATGGCCAAACCAAGGTAGTTAACTATAGCTTTGTCCATTCTCTTCGTATTCGATTTTCCAAAACCAAACAGTGGGATACCACCCTCCATGTCATTCAACATATTTATAATCGTGATGTACATATTTCTATTGGGATCTCTCCTTTTGATACCTCTCACCCTACAGCCTTCTGGCACTCCACACCAAAAAAAATAACAAGCATCCTACCTTTCATTTTTTCAAACTCTAGGATGTAAATGTGCCCAAGTCTCTGAAGCACTAAAGGAATCCCAATGATGCTACACAGCCCGCCATGATGATCACCATTCCCATATGGTTTTTACCCTTGGTGATAAAGTCTGGTTTTACATGGAATGCCAACATTTTAAATCACAATGTCATAAAAAACTCAAGCCTCTCTACTATGGCCCTTATAATGTTCTCCAATGGATTGAGGAAAATGCTTATAGTCTTGACTTTCCACCCGAGCTAGGAATTCCTAATGTGGTGAATGTGAACAGTTTGAAATACTATGAACCCCCATTGCTAGAAGACAATGCCATTGTTTCTTATCCTATAGAGTTAATCCTTTATTTATATTGTCCCTTGCTACAAGACACATTACTTGAACTTCCATACCACCACCCATCATCAACAACATACCTATTACCTTGTTGGACACATAGGACAAACTCTTACTCGGGCTAAATGGTTCTTGGAAGTTGTCATGCACAAGCATTTTCCTCATTTATTGATGGAAGTGGGGACACTTTTGGGCTTAAATAGGGAGAAATTGGGAAACCCAATAGACATCCACATGAATATGAAGGAAGGCACACTCGCTTGGCCAGTTGGATTTTTGGAAGACACACTCTCTTAGCTTATTGGAGGACAAGAATAGTTGAACACAAGTCCTAAGGAAGTAGTTTGTCAGATCTAGCTAACTAGTTGTTAGAAGCTAGTTGTATCTTGACCCATTCAAGCCATCATGTAATAACATGCATCTATATAATCCTGTCTCCTATTCTAAATAAAATGATGGTCATTTTGCTCTCATTTTTTTTGATAGTATGGTTTCTTATTGTTCTAGTTAATTTCTTGATTATTGTTAATGTGGATCACATAAAGAACATATAAAAGTATTGATCATGGCCATGAATAGATACATTAAAGTGTATCTATGTATATATAAGAGTAATGGTCATGGCCACTAATAGATACGCAATGGAGCTATGTCTCAATACACATCAAGAGGATGACTAGAGAAATGAAGTGGACAATTGATCCTTCTGAAAGTACTAATGTCATAGAGGTGACTGGTATATTCTTTCACAACTTGAGAAGAAACATAATGAGGGGATGTTACTAATGGCCCAACATCTTCAAATCCAAAGCACACCAAAGGTATGAGTCTATTCCATGTGAATAAATGATCTGATGTCGAATATGGGAGGTGTTGTTTGATTAAATGTTATTGATGTATATCATTAACAAACATAAGACAACCTATTGATGATGATAATGGGCGCTAAGGTACCTAGTAAATTCTAGCAAGTGCAAATAAATGTGGTGATGCCAAATACTTATAGAACCTATTGATCATGAGATATTGATGTATTCCCACTATCGATAGTGAGCAAACATTCCATTGATGAATGCAATCCCCAAGATATTATAAAGTCTCTAAATCTCGTTCCTAGAGAAAATGTGTCGTAGCCAATGGAAAGAGATCCATTGGAAGAAGGGAATTAGGGTATTCCCCATCATCCAACACAAGTGAACACAAGGATAATGATTTGGAAGGACTTGGGAAAACTTTGTAAGGATTGTTGGAACATCAAGCATTGATGGTTCATCACACACCTCCTAGGTTCAGTTGGTCAAGAGGTCGACCTACATCTAGATACAATCGGTCATGCGTTCGACCAACACACTACACCAGTCAGTCAAGTATTCAATGTGCCTATCGATCATATAATCGGCTAGTCATCAAAGATAGTCGGGTGGTGGATCGACCATCCTGTAAATCGACTATGAGTTGGAAGTGTAAGCGATCAAGTCAAGCATCCTTGTCGATCTGACGCGATAGAGTGGATTTGGCGGAGTCACCTCTAAAATTTGATGGTCACATGTGGACAAGATCTTCCAGATTCTATGGAAGTTGATTAGATCTTGAAAATATAAAAGAAGACCCCTTGGGTCATTATAAATCATGAATATTTTGCAATAGATCATGCGGATAAATATGTGCAACATGCACTATTATGTTTTGATAACAGTGTGCCTTTCTTAAGTGTTGTAACAGTGTCTTTAGACACCGTCTATATCTTCAAAATTGTTTGTTCCTCTTTGTTTATCTACAGAACTATATCCTTTGTTTCATATTGTGTTCCACCCTATTCCCAAACATGGTATCAGAGTCGATGGTTTAAAACCTCGACCTCTTATCTACAAACCTTGTTGAGTTGAATTTGTTGTGTGATTGACTCTAGACCAGTGGTTTTTTTATTGGAACTTATTGAACAGACCAGTATGTCTAAATATCAAATATGACTTCGAAGATTGATCTTGTTGTTGTGAACAGATCAAATTATGCGGTATGGGAACTAGATATGGAAACTATTGGCCCTTGACCAAGTTTTGAAGAGTACTTGGTCATACTTGACCACTTTTTGGGACTGCAACAACTTGCCACGGAAGGAGCACAACGCGAAGCAGAAAATAAGGAAGCAAGACATATTTTGCGGTCTATTTTAGGTTTTTGGGGTTGATGTAACGGGAAAGGGATGTTGGCCCGTGCGTTCACCCACGTTTAGGCCCATTTTGTAATCTATAAATAGGCAATATAGATAGTAATATAGGAGAGAGATAGTAATATAGTACATCTGTGTGATGTATAACTGGAAGCTTAGTGCTAGTAACTGGATCTATTTGATCGGATGTATCTTAGAGTGCTATGTGCATGAGATCGAAAAGCTAAGTGCATTTTGGTGTAGTCTTGTGTTGAAGAGCAAGGAAGAAGGATCTAGCGAGCTGCGCAGATATTTTGTCCTGTGCGAAGTAAGGGTCATTGAAGCTCTGTGTTGTAACTGCTTGACCAAGATAATATAAAGAAGACTTTGTGGACGTAGCCCCAGGGTGGGGGTGAACCATGGTAACTGTGTGTATAGTGCTTTGTGCTTCACTCTAATGTGTGTATCTCTTTCTTGGCTAAGTGTTTGATGTGATTAAGTAGATCTAGTTATGCTTTGTGTTGATGACATATGAATGAATGTTAGATATGATATATAAGATGCTTAGTGCTTGATCTGTTGAATCTAACCTATATTTCCGTGGCTAAGTACTGAATCATCCTTAGTATAAGTATTCACTACGATGCTCTGTGCTTTTGGCGAAGTTGATTAATGAATGTATGTTAAGGAATAATTGATGCTAAGTGTGTTATAAGCAAGATAATCACAAATCTGTGTCCCATCTAAGGTTGCAGACATCTGAGTCCTGCAACCACCCCTGCCTCTACCTTGGGTGAGACTTCATCTGCTTTGCAGGTGTTGCCGAAAGGGTCGGTAGTTAGGGCTTTGTTGGTGCGCTCTTGAGCGTTGAACCTTGGGTCTGCCCTTGTGCCAACAAATGGTTCCGTTGCCGGGACCTGGAACTGTGATTGTTGGGAACCGAAGAAGAAGAAGCTTTGTGTGAAATAATCTCTGTGCGTAGATTTGTTACCCTAGTGCGCAATGTTCTGTTTGACCTGTGAAGCTTTGTGCCAAGAAAAGAGGTCAGATCTGAATAAAGAGAGGTCAGATCTGAAGGAAAGAAGTCAGATCTGTGAAGAAAGAGGTCGAATCTGCAAGAAAAAGGTAAGATCTGTAAGCTCTATGCCTTGATAAAGGTAAGAATTGTTAAAATTCTTAGATCTGGAAGCTTTGTGCTCTGCAGAAGTAAGATAAGCGATTTTTTTATTTTTTTTTCTAAAGCATGGATCTAGGTATGTTTGATAGATTTTGTCCTAGCTTCAAAACTAGGGCATTAATAGATGAAAGAAAATTTTATATGAATAGATCTGATAAATATAGTGATAGATATGTTATACATATGCATCGAAAGAATGTATGGACTAACAAGTGGATGCAGGATCCTAGAAAAAAAAAATTGCAGGCTAGCCACCATGATCCTAGTGCGCAGTCTAGAAGGAGTTGGGGAACATCTAAACATATAAGAGGATTAACCCTTTGTTATAGTTGTAGACAACCGGGACATCTTGCTAGAGAATGCCTTGGGAGAAGACTTAGTTGCCTCTGTTGTAAGGCTATGGACCATGAAGTATTGGATTTCCCTCGAATGATTTCTAGGCTTGAGAAGATGAATGTGGAACAAGCCAACCCCGAGGGAGATCAAGAGACCAAGATTATAGCAGAAACCCAAAAAGAATTAGAAAAGATATTGCTATAGATGAAATATACCTTGAATGACCACCAACATGTTAGGCTATCAAAGATATTCAAAGAAAAAGATCGAATAGAAGCAACAATACTGGACTTTGACATTGACTGTACTCTTGATGAAGAAGCGCAAGTGAAAATTATGCCAGAAGGAACTTGGGTGGCAATAGGAAATCCTGTCGTGATTCCTTCCTTAGGAGGAACAAGTTTCTTTAGAGGAAAGCTAGTAAACCTATGTGGAAGGCTCGCCCGGATACCTATGACTTCCAATGGAACTTCGACAGAGGAAGACTTTGAGATCATTAAATTTTTTGAAGCCACCACCTCATTTACCCTACTCATAGGAAAACCCTGGATTGATAGAGAACAGACCAGACGAAGAGAAGAAGAAAAATCTTTGAAACAGAAGAAGCAAGAGTTAAAAGACTTCATGACTAGAAGGATAGCGCACTTGATTGAAGAATAGAAGAGCAGATCAAAGATATTTAATATTAGTACCTCTGGTGTCGAAGCTAAGAGAACAATTGAGGATCTACAGAAGATCGAGTTCCCTATTTTTGATACAAAAAAGGTATTATCAAGGAACCATAAGAAATATTTTCCACAGCGCGAAGTAACTAAGACCACAGAAGATACACATCAGAATGGTAAAAGAATTACTGAGACAAAATTCACTGGGAAGAAGGCTAGGAAGTTAAGAAAGAAGAGGGATAATACTATAAGGTTACAAGAGGTTCTAGAGGACACTTCATAGCAAGAATAATTACAGAATTGGAGCTTCGCCGAGATATCAGAACAATGACAGAGAGTACTTCGCCATGATGAAGCAATATAGCCGTTGGAACCGATATACCCATTCGACCGTCACTCCGAACAGATCAAAAAGTAGTTATGGGTTACCACTAGACCATTGGATAGCACCAGAATGGATAAGAACGGAGTTAATGAAGGCCACAGGTCCGTTGCAAGCAGACCGTTGCTGAGATTTCCTACTTAACCTGTTGCTCCACACACCGAGAATATTTTTTGCCGACTAATAATCTGAGCGTGAATCCTGAGATTTACTTACCCTGATATTATTTCCTTACTATTCACTGTCATCTCTGAATTCCTGTTGCACCATAGCCCGCTAACCCAAATTTGTACGTCGAACGAGCTCAACGTTGCTGAGAAAATTGTTGAAGAAGTTATAATTGATTTAATGACTGAGAGAGTCATGTCAGAATGTGGAATGTCTATAGGTGTACAGGCATCGTCCTCGGGTGCACTTCCAGCTTCCCCTTCCACTGCTCGAGCAGGACCATCCTGAACGCCTTTAGAAATATGATCTAAGCTTGAAAACGACTTCGCCACTGTGAATATGATCCCAAGCATCTTACCTAAATATATCCCACCACTAGGTGGACCCATAAACCAAGACTTTGTACCTAGAGACTTCGACTATGTTGTAGTCATTGCGTACCTCCCGAAAGGGGTGCGCGCAATTCATGCTAACCAGGAGAAGCTCACCACCCTGAAATTCAGTGATTTTAACCTTGGAGATCGAAAGGTATACAGTATTCTAGCCCCGCACAAGTATTTGACTATTACAAAAGGAAAGAACCCCAAGATTGTACCACATCAATGGACCCATAACCTTGCGCAGTCAACTCTCCTCAATGTAATGAAGATTCCACATTTCGTGAGGCATCAGGAAGTAAATGCCTGTGTTTGACTTTTGGTGTCCTGCTACCATGGAGGATACCTATGGTTGGACTGGCGCATCGCTGTGGACCATATTCTAATCAATCGGATCACTGGGCTAAGCATGCAAGGCCCTGACCCGTGAGACTTTTACCCTGGAAAGACCACAGATCGTGCTCTTGCTCAGTGAATAAAAGACATATATGGCAATCTAGAGAAAGGCACGTGAGGTTACAAGGTAGCCTCCATTGAGAATGTAGCAGTACGCTTTGGTTTCCAGTTGATCGCAGGCAAGTTAGTCCAAAAAAATAGACCTACACAGGTGACCAAATTTGTAGTTGACCTCGAAGGGAAGTGTGCAGAGGGACTACAAATGAACTAGGCAAAATACCTCATAAATCGGCTAGAGCTTGACTGTAGACAAGCACAGGACCAAGGGTATGTGTTCCACTTTAGTTGGTTGCTCATACTCATCACCTTCATCGCATGGGAACTACCCGAGGGAGCCACGTTTCTGGAGATTGAACCCTTCAAACCTCTGGCCGCGAAGTTTTGTACGTTGTGGTACTCCAATGACATGAACAATAAGTGGCAGTACATTGTCGTCTTCCATATGTACTACACTCAGTTGAGGAATGCCATTCAGTCTACATCGCGCATTACACCCAACACTCTTCATATGTTTCGACCTTTGATGAAATTTAGCACAGATCGTCAATTCACCTACATCATGGCGCGCGCAGATGAGCACAAACAACAACTCCAGTCATATTACAAGCTGACAGAAGATGACCTGGAGGAGACTACCAAGGAATGGTCGGCATACCTCCTTGTTACAGCAGATCCCGCAGAGATGTCCGACGTAGATAGACCTGAAGCTATGTCGGATACACCAGGATCGCGCAAGCCTAAGAAGGATGTGGAAGTTTGTTGAGACCCAAAATTGACATCCCCATTACCCTATTATACTCTTCATCTATACCTTTTTGGCTTACCTAAGATTGTGTGAATGACAAGAACGCTACCATTAGCCAATGATAAGGTCATAAGGTAAAGTATGGTTAATTCATGCATTTTGTGGTTTATTGAGCTAGGGAATTAAATATTTCATGTACTAATGCTTCAATTTGCCATGTATAATCTTTGACCTCTAGATAAATCCAGCCTTCCAGTACCAGCTCAGTTATCCGGTACTTGTGCACCAAGACTGCCACTATCCGAATCCGGTACCAAACGCATCCGGTACTAAATCTCATCTGTTGTGATCTGATACCAACAATCGTGGACTCTCATGATCCGATACTACCATTTGCGCACTGTTGTGATCCGGTACCATCTACCTGTCATGATCCAGTACCAACATAGAGAGCCGAATGTACCAAGTTTAGCTCCAGATCACCCAAGAAATTTGGTGGATGTTTATTTTCTTTAGCAAGGCTATGTTAGAATAGTTTGTTGATTGCCTCATCATCATGCACTTCATGTCATGAGGATGAAGCTAAAATATGTAACCGAATAATTAAATTTAAACATTTGATTGATTTGCAAATCACTTCACCTCCTTGTGTTTCACGACTAAGACTGTTTAAATAGTTGTGGCAAGGATGGTGGAAGGAGAGAGTTAGCATATTTCCAACATGTGAAGTAGCGTGTGATATTGCAAAACATATTCTGAGTGAAGACTAATAGAAGAACGTCATTTATCTCCATGTCTTGATTGTCTATGATTGAATATGAGTTGATTTGTTAACAAAATTTTGATTTTATGTTTTGAGATTTGAGTGAGAGTAATGTGTGGGTTGAAAACAAGCTTACTGTAGACTCTAGGAGCTAACCTGTTGAAGTGGCAAGGGCCCACCACCCAACAAAGGTCAGCATCTTTGTAGATTAGCATTAGCATTTGTTTTCAATAGTGTAAATGTTAAAATTAGCTAAAGATTTAACTCTGTTAGATGATAGCAGTACAACTTACACTAGGATTTCCATTATATGATTGCTTAGAGATCTTTACTCGCCCTGTTTTTGCATATGCTTTGTTTTTATGAATTTGATTTTAGACATGAATGTTGGCAGTAGTAGTCAGACATGTTTGAAGGAGGACTAGTGAAGTTCACAACAGCACATTGTGAACCACAACATACTCAGTATATTGACTATTGAACTACCCATGCTATGTCTTGATGATTGATGTGTGATTTCCCTTTCAGAAGTGTGGATTGCATAGTTAGTTTTTTGGGTCGGATAGCATAGTTGATCTATCAAACCAACTCCATCTCATAATTTCATGTTCCATAATGGAGTAGATAGCCTCTCTGTGAAAGACAACCAAAGTGCATTGCAATTTTCTATTTTGATTTGTTTCCAGCATGCATAATCTAGCTTAGTTCTATACTCGTGACATTAGAAATTACCTTTCTTACTGGTGTCTTGTAACTCTATTGATTACGAATCCTAGATTGATAATTAATGAGTGCATTATACTAAACATATAAGCAACACAAAAAAGTTCAAGATATCAACAGCACATCCACGAAGACTGCTTCACTATCACCTGCGAAGGGAGGTGATGAGGAAGAACTAGGGAGCACAGAAGTTGAACAGAGCAAAGGCGAGGTTACCCCACCTAGGGATGAGGCAGATCCCTACAAGAAAAGGAAGACTACCCCACCGAGGCCCTCATCCAGAAAGAAAACTAAGGCCACCCAGACCATGCTTAAGACTACGCTTACCCTAGATGATTTTGACTTCCTAATTGTCGCACTGAATGATGTTTCATTAGAGCTCGCGGAAAAGCAAGAAGAAAAGCAGGAGGAGCTATTCCGCCAGATCATGGGAGAATTTAAAGAAGCGCAGCAATAACTTCAGTCCATCCAAGCAGTTCATATGACGTCGATAGCAATGGAAATATCAAGAACAGGTGATGAGCCCACACAGTTATGCTAGATCACCAAGAAAGTTGAAGCTTGCCTTCGACGAGATCAAGAAGACATAGAAAATACCACCCAAGATTTGGCGCAAGCAAAGAGCACACATGAAGAGAAATGGAGAAAGGCCACACAGAAGCAACTTGACTTACAAGCGAAATGGGAGGAGGAAAAAGCCCAATTACAGCAGAGCAAGGACCAGTTTCTAGCAAAGCAGCTTGAAACACAATAAAGAGTTCATAAGGCACTGTGCTCCATGACAATCATAGAAGTGAAGATGGAAGATCGTCTTCCGTAGCAGGTGACCCAGCTGGAAGAAGTAATCAAGAAACTTCAACAGCGCATCACAGACCTAGAGATCCGCACCATGCCTGAAACACCCCAAGAGATAAGATATCTAAGAGAGGCCACTACTCGAAGCGCAGTCGCCCGATTAAAAAATTTGGCTTCAGAATGTAGGCAGCTAAGCACCAGAAGCGCCCAAACCTATGAAACCCTTGCATAGAATCCAGAATTGCAGACATTGGAGGCACAGCTCCAAGAAGAAAAGTAGCATGCAGATGTGCTACAAGCGCAGCTGAAGTCTGTGATCCCAGTCGAAATAATGAAGATGTTCGCAGAGCAATGCACAGCCCAACAACAAGTACACACGCTACAAAGTAAAGTAATGGATGTTTCTCAGCGACTGCAACCACTCCAAGATAAGGCATGTCAACTGTTTGCTGAACTTGAAAGCCAAAGAGATGAACTCGAATAGGGTGCCATCACTGCAGAATAGCGCCTGGAAGGACCACTTAATGGCACAGTAATCCAGGAATTTACCGAACAAGAGGTTGTCGCACTACAGTAGGTCGAAGTCGCTCGAGGCATTCAAAGCAGAATTGGTCAGACCTGAGTGACTCGAGATGAGTCACAGGTGAGTGTTGGGGGCCTGTTGGCCCTTGACCAAGTTTTGAAGAGTACTTGTTCATACTTGACCACTTTTGGGACTGCGACAGCTTGCCAAGGAAGGAGCACAATGCGAAGCAGAAAATAAGGAAGCAAGACCTATTTTTGGGTCTATTTTAGGGTTTTTGGGTTGATGTAACGAGAAAGAGATGTCGGCCCGTGGGTTCACCCACATTTAGGCCCATTTTGTAATCTATAAATAGGCAATATAGATAGTAAGATAGGAGAGAGATAGTAATATAGTACATATGTGTGACGTTTAACTCGAAGCTTAGTGCTAGTAATTGGATCTGTGTGATCGGATGTATCTTAGAGTGCTTTGTGCATGAGATCGGAAAGCTAAGTGCAGTTTGGTGTAGTTTTGTGTTGAAGAGAAAGGAAGAAGGATCTAGTGAGCTGCACAGATCTTTTGTCCTGTGCGAAGTAAGGGTCATTGAAGCTCTGTGTTGTAACTTCTTGACCAAGATAATATAAAGAAGACTTTGTGGACGTAGCCCCAGGGTGGGGGTGAACCACGGTAACTATGTGTATAGTGTTTTGTGCTTTTCTCTAATGTGTTTATCTCTTTCTTGGATATGTGCTTGATGTGATTAAGTATATCTAGTTATGCTCTGTGCTGATGATATATGAATGAACGTTAGATCTGATATATAAGATGCTTAGTGCTTGATATGTTGAATCTAACCTATATTTTTGTGGCTAAGTACTGAATCATCCTTAGTACAAGTATTCACTGCGATGCTCTGTGCTTTCGACGAAGTTGATTAATGAATGTATGTTAAGGAATAACTGATGCTAAGTGCATTGTAAGAAAGATAATCACAGATATGTATCCCAGTTAAGGTTGCAAACATCTGATTTCTACAACCACCCCTGCCTCTACTACGGGTGAGACTTCATCTACTTCACAGGTGTTGCCGAAAGGGCTGGTAGTTAGGGCTTTGTTGGTGCGCTCTTGAGCGTTGAACCCTGGGTCTGCCCCTGTGCCAACATAAACCCTACTGAAGAGAAAAGGATTGTGGTAGCATGCGAAGGTGGCGATTCCAAATCCAATATATGATTAGGCGAAGTTTGTTGTTGATGGCAAGAAGGATGAGGATGTAGGAGTTATTATGACCTACATCTCAATGAAATCAACTGTCCTCAGCAATTATGGAAAAATTTAAAGTCGTTGTTCGATTGAGTAGACAAGAGCCATGTCAGTCAGTTGGATAAATAGTTGATCTCTCTTGATCCTTGGTCCTTTGAGAGAATGAAGGACTATTTGGCATGTGTCAAAGAACTAGAGTTGAAATTAGGAGAATGTGGAAAGAACTACCTGAAGAAGGATGGAAAACTCATCGATTTGGTCCTGATGAACTTGAGAACATTGTTCAATGTGTTCATGTTGACTTTCCACACCAACTTGGAAGCATGCAAGGAAGATTGTAAGGATTACACCTTTGAATCTTTCTGTGGTATTTTGATTATTGATCAGCATAAATTTCTTGGAAAAGGAAAGTGTTGTGGTAAACACCAGGCCCACTTTCTCAAAGGAGAGGACAAGATAGATCATAGGAATATAATGCAGTCTCATGCCTCTACATAGAAACTTGCATACCATGACCAGGAACACAAAATATGTTGATCAAAAAATGTGATCACCTTAATTTTCCACTCTTTGGAATAACATAAAAAAAATATATCAAAATGAGGAATCTATGTATTCTCATCAACTCATGGTGTGACCCTTATTCTCAACTTCATCATGTATTTTACATAATCAAAATCCAACTCTGTATTCTTGATATACTTGTAGTTTTGTCCAACCACCCGACAAAGAGATTGCAAGAAGAGATTTGAAGAATTGATGAGAAATTTTTTCTATGTGTTGTGCCCCTATTATTCTATGTGAAATGCTTAGTCCTTTCTCAAATAGCTCATTACTCTTATTACTCCCATTACATTATTTTCCTTACTCTCCTCTCCATGCTTAACCCATTTACATACTTAACCCATTTTCATTTTCATTATCCACTTAGTTAATTTTCATAATACCCACCACTGAGTCATTTTCATAATTCATCTCCATGTTCATTTTCATAATTCATTTCCATTTTCCATGCTCACTTATTCATTTTCCATTTTCCATTTACCATTTTACTTTTCCAATTTTCTTCTTCCATTTTCCATTTTTAATATTTCCATTTTTTATATTCCCATTTTCTATATTTTCACAATTTCTACATTCATTTTCATAATTCATTTCCATTTACCCATAATTCATTTCCATTTTCTAGTTCATTTTCATAATTCATTTACATTTTCATTTTCCCAGATTTCATATTTCATTTCCATTTTCTTATTTTTCACATAACTCTATGACTCATGTAACCCTACTACTAACCCCCCCAACAGTTACCACATTTTACTCTTCTTACACTTTTAGTCATTTTTATGTTTTAAGGGACTAGTGATGTGGGAGTACAACATGCCCCTGTTGGATTACTGAGAGGGGGGGTGAATCAGTAATAAAGAAATTTAATCCTTTTTATCCATATAATCCAAGTGTTATATCAATGTAGCATTATCATCCAATAACTGTAGAGTAAATAAGAAATGAACAAATGAACAATCATACACATACACATACACAGTACACCAGTGTTTTACGTGGAAACCCAAAGTGGGAGAAAACCACGGAATTCCTTTTCTTATATGTCTTGAAGAATTACATTCATTGGAAGCACCAACTTCCTTTGTTTTTCAGCTGCAACTGGAAGGAGGCTCCAACCCCCTTGTTTCTCAAGCTACAACCTAAAAAAAGCTCCAACTCCCCTATTCTATGGCTACAACCAGAAGGAGGCTACAACCCCCTATGTTCTTCAGCTACAACTGAAAGGTGGCTACAACCATTTGTCCTTGCCCTATCCTTTGCATCTGATGAATCTCTCCCCCTTTTTCATGAATGAAAAAGGTATCTTTCCATCTGAGGTTTCTCCCCCTAACTAAATTGTCCTCTTTATGGTGCTTCCTCGTGTACATCTAAGACATATAATATAAGCATTCAAAAGCATTAATTTTGGAGTAGAAATAACTCTGAGTCTCTGGTGAAGATACTCAAGGGCTTCCCATGGAAGTGGTTTTGTAAAGTTGTCTTCCACTTGTTCTTTTGTGCCCACATACTCAAATCTGATGTTCTTTTCTACAACCTGTTCTCGTAGAAAGTGATACTTGATTGGAATATGCTTCGCCTTGAAGTGCATCACCGGGTTCTTTGAGATATTGATGGTTCTTGTATTATCAAAATAGATTGGAATGGGCTCATCATACTCAACCTGTATATCTATCAAAGTTTGTTTCATCCAAAGAACATGTGTACAACATGTTGTTGCTGCAATATACTCTGCCTCGGTTGTAGATAGAGATACTGATGATTTTTTCTTGCTTATCCATGATACTAAACACTCACCCAAGTAGAACATTACTCCATTGGTGCTTCGTTGGTCATCAATACAACTTGCCCAATCTGCATCTGTATAGGAAATAAGAGATAGATCCTTTCCTTTTGGATACCATAATCCAAAATCTTTTGTTCCTTTGAGATATCTGAAAATCCTCTTCACTGCTAACACATGTGATTCCTTTGGTGCTACTTGAAATCATGCCACCTATTCAACTCCATGCATTACATATGGTCTGAATGTTGTCACATATAGTAGGCTACCAATCATTGACATGTATTGCCTCTGATCTGTATACTTTGAATCATCATATTTGCTTAACTTGCAACTGGTTTGCATGGGAGTGATAATTGGTTTGCAATCTTCCATTCCGAACCTGTTTAACATTTCTCTAATATACTTGGTTTGAGAAATAAAAATTCCTTGGTTGCTTTGACGTATCTGAAGTCCCAGAAAGAAGGATAGTTCTCCAAGTAATGACATTTAAAGTTCATTATGCATATCCTTTGCAAATTTCTGGCTTAACCTATCATCATCACTACCAAAAATAATATCATCAACATAAACTTCAATTAATAAAATATTACCTTGACTTACCTTGATGTATAGGTTGTTGTCTGCACTTCCTTTTCTAAACCCTGCCTGTTGTAGATATTTATCCAGTCTAGAGTACCATGCTCTAGGAGCTTGTTTTAGACCATACAAGGCCTTCTTTAATTTGCACACATAGTCTGCATTCTCTGACAACTGAAATCCTTCTGGTTGTTCAATGTAGACTTCTTCTTCAAGTTCCCCATTTAGAAAAGTTGATTTTACGTCCATCTGATACACTTTAATATTTTTGGAGCATGCATAAGCTAAAAGCAATTGGATTGCTTCCATTCTGGAAACTGGGGAAAATGTCTCTTCAATGTCTATTCATTCAACCTGTGCATATCATTTACATACCAATATAGTTTTGTTCCTTGTAACCTATCCATCTCCGTTCAATTTATTCATGCATACCCACTTTGTGTCGATCACATTCTTATCCTTTGATCTTGGAACCAATTCCCAAGTGTCATTTTTCTCTATTTGATCCAATTCTTCATCCATGGCCATGCTCCAAAATTCATCCTCATTGGCCTCTTCAAAATTCATCCTCGCTGGCCTCTTCAAAATAGGTTGGTTCAATTGTAGATGTGAGTGTTAGGTGTGTTTGTTCTGTTGAACGAATTCTTCTTCTAGTCTCAACTTCTGCATCTTTGTTTCCAATATTCTGATCTGAAGGATGATTCTTTTGTACTCGTATGCTAGGTATCTTTGGAGGCACTTACTAAACTTGTTCTTCTGCTTCTGTTGGAATTTATTCATCTTCCTCTTCTACTTCATTTTCATCTTCTTATCCTTCTTTGAAAAGTTGTTACATTAATTCATTTTCTTCTTCCTTTGATTCTGGTCTCCCTGTTTCATCAATTGTTACATTGATGATTTCTAGAACTTTGTTCAATCTCAGATTGTAACACTTGTATGCTTTCCTTGTACTTGAGTAACCAATAAGTACTCCTTTGTCCACATGAGATTCAAACTTTCCTTTTTTTCCATCTTCTCTTTTGATGTAGCATTTTCTTCCAAAAACTCTAGAGTGCTTCACATTTGTTGGTCTTCCTTTCCATAGCTCGTAGGGAGTTTTGTCAATGTTGCTTCTGATCATTACTCTGTTTTGAATGTGAACTAATGTATGCACTTCCTGTGTCCAAAATATATTTGTCAATTTGGAATCCATTAGCATTGTTCGAGCCATTTCCTGTACTGTCTTGTTCTTTCTTTCAACAACTCCATTCTGTTGAGGTGTCCTAGAAATAGAGAATTGTCTTTTTATTCCATGACTTCTGCAGTAGTTCATAAATTCCTTTGAAGTGAACTCTCCTCCATTATCAGATCCCAAGCATTTGATTTTTGAATCCATTTCATTTTCAACCATTTCTTTGTAGATCTTGAAGTTTTCAAAAGCTTATGACTTATTCTTGAGAAATCAAATTGTAGTCATTTTTGTATAATCATCAACTAATAACATAAAGTATTTCTCACCTTTTAGACCCTTTGTTGTAGTTGCTCCAACTAGATCAGTATGCACAATTTCTAGTGGTCTTGTCATTGAATATTCCTTTGATTTGAATCCGGTCTTTGTTTGCTTTCCTTGTTGACAATGCTTGCATAAAGTGTTGGTTGGTTTCGTGATCTGGGGCATTTCTCTAACTTCTTCTCTTCTTCTGACTTTGATAAGGTTATCAAAATGTATTTGACCCATTCTTCTATGCCATAGCCAACTTTCATATTTCTTTCCTAGACAACACTTTTCATTTCCAATTTCACTTACTACATATATGTTGCTTGAAGTTCTCAGAGTTGTAGAAATCAATTTTCCTGAACCTTCTTTTCTTATCTTGCACTTTTGTGAATCGAAAGTAACTTTATGACCTTGGTCACACATTTGACTCACACTTAGAATATTATGTTTCATATATTCTGCTAGTAGAACATTTTCTTCCTTGGTATTCTTCTTCCCAATTCTGACTATGCCTTTTCCAATGATTTTAGTTGAATCATCATTTTCGAAGGAGACTGATCCATCTCTTTCCTTTCATAATGTAAGAAACTTGTCTCTATCACCCATCATGTATTTTGAACAACCACTATCAACATAAAAACCACATTTCTTCTTCTTAGTTTGTAAAGCGAGTGTGCATTCTTCATTGCTATACTGATCCTGCTTTCTTATCCATGTTATTTTTTGAGGTTCCTGTCTGTGACTGTTGTTATTATGTTGTGGTTCTCTAGGAGAGACTGTCATTCTGCAATCTTTGGCCATGTGTCCAAAATTGTTACATTTGTAACATTCCACTTCAGTGCTCAAATATTCAAACATGTTCTAACTTCTTCTCTGTGTTTCACTAGGCCTTCTTGGATAACCCCTTTGTGTATGACTTTCAAAGTTGTTTGTGTTCCTGTTGTTAGCTCTGCAATTCACATATTTATGTCCAAAATTACTACATGCATAACATAAACCAAAAAAAATATTTTGATACCTAGGAGTTGAAGATCTTCTAAAATGAGGTGCTCTTATAAATTCTTCTTCTTCCTGATGCCTATCTGTCGGTTGTTGATTCTAAAATCTGATTCTTCTCAGTGTAGAAGTGTCCCTGTAATCTTCCTTGTAGATCTTACTATCCCCCTTGATTGTTTCTGCATATCTTTTTGGATGTGTTTCTTGCTTTGTTGTTTTGAAGATTGATCTTTTTTTTGTCTGATTGTATCCAAGTCTGGACTTGTCATGATGAGATTTTTTACTACTGATAATGTCATCCAAACCTTTTGAGTTGTTCTGCATATTTTTCTTTTGAAGATCGTTTCTTAATATGACAATCTCTGCTTCCAAATTTCCAATGATCTTGTCTTTTTCTTCTAGTTTTTCTTCGAGTGCTTCTTCAATTCTGTTATCTTCTTCTATTTGAACCTTCAAATTTGTGATCATTTGTTCTAGTTATTGAGTGTCTTCTTTCTTGTCTAGTTTTGCTTGTAGTTTCTTGTTTTTCTTCTTTTCTCTTCTAATAACTTCTATGGCACACATTAATTCCTCTCGGTAGTCAACTTTTTCCTCTTCAATTTCTTCTTCGACTTCTTCATATTCTTCTTCGGCTTCTTCATTATGAGAGTCTTCTACTGCCATGAATAGAACTCTTTCTGTCTCATTGTCACTAACTTCCTCTTCATATGACGATGAGATGTCTTCTTTGGAGCATAAGCTTTTCTTGAAAATTTTATTTGTGGTTATTTTTCCTTTATATGTTTGTTTTCCTTTTGAGTAACCTTCATCATTTCTCTCTTTCTTATAAGTACATTTGTTATCAAAATGACCAATACCATCACAATTAAAACAAATTAAAGGAATCTTACCTCTATACGTATTGTTGGTTCCCTTGTTCAATCTTTTGACAAAGTTGGCCACTTCTTCATCATCTTTCGATACGTCATTTTTTTTCTATGTTCTTCTTTTTTCCTTCCCTTTTTCTTTGAATTTTTGGATGCTTTGAAGGTTGCTTCTTTTATATCTGGATTTTCCGGTTCAATTCTCATTTCATATTCTATAAGATTCCATGTAATTCATCCATGATTATTGAGTTTAGATCTGATCTTTCTTCTAGTGTTGATATCTTAGGGTCAAATCTCATAGGAAGAGATCTTAGTACTTTTTGAACAATTACAAATTATTTGATTTCTTCTCCCAATCCTATGATTGCTTTTACTATTTCATCAACTCGTAAAAAGTAAGCTGCAATATTCTCATCTTCATTCATCTTAAGTTGTTCGAACTGGCCTCTGTAAGTTTGAAGCTTTGTTTCTTTGAGTTTTGAATCTCCTTCATAAATATTTTGAAGTTTGTCCCAAATCTCTTTAGTGGATTTACAATGTGCAACTTTGGTGAATATCGTTTCACTAAGATCATTCATAAGTGCATTTTTGGATTTGGAATTATTCTGACCGAGTTTCATTGCTTTTTCATTTGTTGGCAGAATTGTTGGTTTTGTGTATCCATCTATAATTGATTGCCAAATTTCAAATCCTTGTGCTTGTATATATGTTTTCATCCTTATGCTCCAAAATGCATACTTTTGTCCATTGAACTATGGTATTCCATTTTTATACAAGTTTTTTCTCTCCATGATCTACCTTTCAGTGGTTAAACTAATTTCTGAAGGAACCTGCTCTGATACCAATTGTTGGATTACCTGAGAGGGGGGGTGAATCAGTAATAGAGAAATTTAATCTTTTTTAACCATATAATCCAAGTGTTATATCAATGTAGAATTATCATCCAATAACTGAAAAGTAAATAATAAATGAACAAATGAACAATCATACACATACACAGTACACCGGTGTTTTACGTGGAAACCCAAAGCGGGAGAAAACCACAAAATGTTTTTTCTTATATGTCTTAAAGAATTGCATTCATTGGAAGCACCAACTTCCTCTTTTTTCCAGTTGCAACTGGAAGGAGGCTCCAACCCCCTTGTTTCTCAGGCTACAACCTGAAGGAAACTCCAACTCCCCTATTTTCTGGCTATAACCAGAAGGAGGATACAACCCCCTATGTTCTCTGGCTACAACCAGAAGGTGGCTACAACCACTTGTCCTTGCCCCGTCCAACCGCCCTGAAGTAGAAGTAGAATGATGGAACCACTATCACACAATCACTGTGAGATATATCATTGTAAACATGTACCAATAAACCTGAACCATGCATCAACCTATACCTCAACCTATAATTAACCTATACCATAACAAGTGCATCAACCATGCACCAACATGTACCAAACAACCTGTAATCAACGTGTACCATAAACAAGTGCATCCAACATTGTACCAAGTATGTACCAATCATGTGTCAACTACTCATCAACTATGACTCATCAATATGTACCAACATCATCAACTATACACCTCATGTATGTGCCAACTCATCAACTACTTGTCTCAACCATGTACCCAACATGTACCTCAACCAAAATTCCTCATGAATATCATCATCCAAATATGATTTGTAACTCTGTAATAGACCTGGTGCATATGATCACATACCTACAAACCTTCCTTAACTTTAACAACAAGAGAATATCATTTTCATCAAACTTTTCTTTAGTCTCACATGACTAGTTTTGGATTAGTCAACAACCCTAACTTGAAATAATCATAACTATGTACCTATAATGAATAAATATTTGAAAATGATATACAATGTTCTTCGGTGTGTTCTATGCAATTCCTCCGGTGTCACTACTTCAAACCTCTCAGAAAAGGATTTATAGAAAAAATGGCATACCTTGCTGAATTATGGCTTATTCTAGAGAGCGACCTTGTAGAGTGTGCCCTGCATGGAATATTTGTTGAATCAATATGAAAATGTTACAAAAAATACTAAATACTGTAATCTAACCAACACATTTGGTCTTAGTGAATTTGGATCTGTAATGAAGAAGTTATGATGTTTTTACCCGAAACACCTTCTTTAGACTAGTTTCAGGACTAGCCACAAACCCTATTTTCCACGGAGTGTAACTCCAAAAATCCAACGACCCACAAGATGAATTGTTTACCACAGATAATTGGATATGTTTCATCAATTTCATATCCATTTCATGGTCTGAATCATTCTAGAAAAAAAGTTATTGCGAAAATGGTGAGATGACCTGTAAATAACATACCTTAGAAAGCATCATCAAAAGAATTTATCCTCCCTTGAATTTCATCCTTCTTTTCTTCACCTTCCCTCTTAAATTCGGCTTAGATATCATTTGGTTACCTCAGTCACCTATATATATTCAATATGCTCAAGTGTGATGTAAAATGAGAGAGTCTTGCCTCTTATTTATACTCTCCATCTTCTAGGTCACTTAACCCATTTCTAGGTCACTTAATCTATTTCTGGGTCACTTAACCCACTTATAGGTCACTTAACCTATTTTCTCATTTTTAGGGTTAACCACTTTCCATAGTTAGAAAGTTCTCCATTAATTTATCATTTAAATATTTCTCCTTGACTTTGTCACCTCACTTTATCATTTAAATAATCTTCTTTGATTTTGTCACTTCACTTTATTATTTAAATAATACTTCTTGACTTTGTCACTTTACTTTATAATTTAAATAATAATTTCTTCTTTGCAAGCTCTTTGACTTATTCGACCTTTTGGGGCTTCAACCCAACATATGAGGGTCCTCCAACTTCGTAAGGCCATAACTCTCAAACCGTGAGGAGTTATGTGGCGTTCCACATACCACCAAAAATGGCATGACATGTACTATCCATATAGAATAGTATTACCTTCAAATATATTAAAACTCATACCATTATACATGAAACAAACTTTGGTCCATTTCCAAAACCTTTGTCCTACCAGAATTCGCTACCAGACTTTCTTCAAGGGTTGACATCAATGACAACCAACCTTAATCAACAGTCTCAAACCTCCATATCCGTAGGTCCTCAAACCTACAAGCGCGCTATCTACAAATTACGCCTCTTACTTTCGCGTCCCGTAGAATGCACTTTTCACCTTTTTCATACTTAGTTGTTTTCTTGAACCATGGATGCGGGACGACTTACTACCCCATTTATCTTTTTCACATTGTCTTCAGACCCGAAATCTCACATACCCACATTCTTGCATTAACTACAATGCACTCTCCATTCCCTTTTTTTCACCTCATACTTAGTCATTTTTGTCATTTTTTATCCCCTCACCTACCTCCTTTACCTATGCATTCCCGTAACTCTACAAACCCTACATTTAATTTTTTAATATTATTTCCTATCCTATATTTCTTTCCCCTTTTTCATAGACCTACAAAATTTGGACATGTGGCAATGAGGTGGACCCATCCCCTATTTACATGTGGCAGTGAGGTGGACCAATCCATTAATGACATGTGGCAGTGACATGGACCTACCTACAGGTGACACATGCTAGGTGAGTGGGTGGTGATTGGACATGATGTATCATTCATTCATAGGTTCATTGGGCAGTGATTGGGTGATGACTGGGCAATGACTGGGTGACCAAAATATTACCAAGACATAAATTTTTCAAAGGAACGAGAGCTACACTAAGGCCTCCATAATCTTATTATTGGTACAAGGGCAGACCCAAGGTTCAACGCTTCAACAACGCACCAACAAAACCCTAACTACCGACCCTTTTAGCAACACCTGCAAAGCAGATGAAGTCTCACCTAAGGTAGAGGCAGGGGGGTTGTAGGACTCAGGTGTCTACAACCTAGCTGGGATACATATCTGTGATCACGGTACTTAACAGAACACTTCAACAGTTTAACATTCATTAGTATCTAACCCTTATTCACGTCGTAGGTAAAATATTAATTACATAGTAGCACAGTATTCAACAAGATCTAACACATACAAGCACTTAGAACATAGAAATAGATCAGATCTAGCATTCATTCACATCACTAAGCACTAATCTACTATATCAGATGCATCTAACATACATAAAGATGACAGCATTAAGTATAAATCACATCAATTACACAAAGAAACCATAACATAGGATATACATGGTTCACCCCCAGCAAGGGGCTACGTCCACCAACTCTTCTTCTTCGTTATTATCTTCTTTCAATCTCCTTACATGCACAGAACTACAAGACCAACTCCGCATAGGACAGGATAAATGTGTGCACCTCACCAGATCCTCCTTCCCTGAGCTTGGTATAGCACAGAGCCTTCTTACAATCAATTTCACTTAGCTCTGCAAATTCTCAACACACGGTATGCACAGAGCTGACTCAATAAAATAGATCCAACTACTTACATCACTTGCACTAAGAACAACACCTCATTATGCCCCCTACTTACATCACCTAGATTTATATTTATACATTACAAATGAGCCTAAACATGGTCAAGACCCATGGGCCTATATCCCATACCTGTTACATAACCCTTAACCCAAAAAGCCCACAAAAGGTGGCGAGATCCCACGATCTCTGCTTCGCTTTGTGCTCCGTCTTCGACCAACCTATCGAAGTCCCAAAAATGGTCAAACATGACCAAGGTTCTCCAAAACTTGGTCAAGGGCCATTAGGCCCCCAACACTCACCTGTGACTCATCCCGAGTCACTCTGATATGGGTAACTCTGCCCCAAAGGCCTTGATCTTAGCTTGAGCTGCCTCGATCCGCTACTTTGCTAGAGCCTCCTGCTCATCGAACTCTTGAATAAATTTCTCGGTCACAAGTCCTTCCAAGCATTGTTCCACCGTGGTGACCACTTGTTCTTGTTGTGCACCTTGTCCTTCAATCTCCTCAAAAAGTGTGCAAGCTTCATCCTGTACTGGTTGGAGCCTTTGGGTCACTTCCATGACTTTACTCTAGATGGCATGGACCTATTATTGAACCATGAACTGTTCATGGGACCTTTTCATCCTCACGATCGCTGACGATGGCTTAAACTATTCTTGCACTGTTGCTTCTTGTTGCTTTGCCTCCTGGAGATGTGACTCCAATGTCCTTAGTTCTGGGTCCTCTGCAAGGCACTCACAGGTCTGCACACTTCAACTGTTGATTTGTTTGCATTCTAAGGCCAATGCCTTGATTCTCTTGACTGTGCTCCGGGAAGTTTCTTCCCTCTAGTCCTGCACTACCTACGGAGTGCTTGGCACTACTTGCAATTCTAGTTCTACGATTCTCACTTGAAGTTGTTGAATGGATTCAACGAGCTTCCCCACCTAGATCTCAATTGTTTCTTCTTCCATTTGTTCTAATCTCGTCAGAGAGCAAATTGCTCTGGTGACTGCTTCTTTAACTCCCATCTTCTCCACAACCAGCTATTATTTCTCCTTCTAGATATGCACTCTATCCTCTGCGAACTTCGCCTGGAGGTCGTCTTTTTCTTGTTGTGCAACCCAACGTTTCTCTATGGCTTCCTCTTTTGCTTGATTCAATGCATCTATGGCCTTCTCTTTTTCTTCCTGGAAATGAAAAAGGCGAGCTTCACTCACATCTGCTATTCTACATAGTTGGGCAGGCTCATATCCCAACTATGTTCCTTCTGATGGTGGTGGCGTGATAGACATTGCGCGACTCGAATAGAGAGGTTGTTGTACCCCTTTGAGCTCTGCTTCGATCCTGTCGTTCATTGTCTCTTGTTTGGATTCACTTCTCTATAAAATTTCCTCCGAGGTATCTGATACAGCGAAAATGATGAGGTCAATGTCATCCACCGTGAGTACAGTCTGAAATGGAGGTTTAGTGGCTCGTGACTTCTTTCGTGCTGATGTTTTCTTTGGAGAAACCTTTCTTTTATTAGATGTATTTGTCTTTGTCAGGGGATCTTTAGGAGGTGTTAGTTCTCCCTATTTATTCTTGTCTTCTTCCCCTTCATCCTCTTCTTTGTCTACTTCATCACCTCCTCCCCCTTCAGGTGAATCTGATGCAGTCTCCTCTGATGCAAACCCTCAAATTTGATCTATCAAGACCGAGCCAAACCATCAACAAAAAATGCATCCCTCTGAAGCCAAAAATGAGCTATGATACCACATGTAAGTTTTAAACCTGTGAAGTAAAGCAATGCATATATATTCTTAAGCAAAACATAAATTAATCAATGGCTCATTCACATAGTACACAGAGGTTTATACCGTAAACCCTCAACTGGTGAAAACCTTTCTTCTATTCATTATATCGAATTTCACCATTCACCATACACTATATACAATATTTTTAGGTATTCCGTAGATACCAAAACCCTAATCCCTTAATCCGGGATTAATTTAGAAAACTGCTAAAAATAGCAAAAACAGCCCAAAAGCAAATTTCAGGGCAATGCCCCGAGCTACCACTCATTGTTGAACGTTGCACGTAACCAGGGGGGGCCATACCTGGCCCCCCCTAGGACCCCCCTAGGAAGCACCCGGCGCACACAAAACAAAGATCACTACTAGAGGGATCGTCAAATGCAGTTGTCGAACCTAACGCGCCCACACGCACACATGCAAAGAATATAACATATACCCAACATTCTCCCACTTGTTGTTTTCTTTGCATCCAGGGGTCCACAAGGTTATATAGTCAACAATCTGGGGAAGAAATTCCCATTGTTACTCTACACCAGGAGAAATTTTCTGTGCTCACAAACTTTGTCAATAAATCTGCAACATTCTTCAAAGTGTCAACCTTTTCCAACAACACCTTCTTTTCCTCAACCATGTCTCTCACAAAGTGATACTGAACATCAATATGCTTTGTCTTCGAATGATAAGTTGGGTTCTTTTCCAGGAATATTTCACTCTAACTGTCACAATCTAATATCACTTCTTTTTGTACCAACCCAATACCTAAACACAATCTCTGCAACCATACTGCTTCCTTGCTTACATGAGTGGTTGCCATGTATTCAACTTATGTAGTTGAGAGTGCTACTGCAGCTTGTCTTTTGCTCATCCAACTGATTACTCCTCCAAATAGGTTAAACACATACCCACTTGTAGATATTCTACAATCCATATCTCCAGCCCAGTCTACATCAACAAATCCATGTATGTCCACCACTCTCTCCAATCTTGGTCTTCCTTGGTAGCACAATCCATAATTGGTAGTGCCACGCAAATACCTAAAGACCCTCTTTACTGTTATCCAATGCTCCTTCCCTGGTTTTGACATATACCTACTCAAAAATCTCACTGCATGTGCAATGTCCGGTCTAGTATAGACCATTGCATACATTGAACTACCAACTGCATTGGCATATGGAACATGGGACATGTCCTCTTATTCTTCCTATGTCTTGGGACACTGATCTGCAGATAACTTTACACCTATAGGAATAAGAACCTTGACCATTTTACTTCCATACATATTAAACCTCTGTAATATCGTCTCAACATATTTTCTCTGAGTCAACCAAAGTTTCATGTTTGCCTGATCTCTTTTAATCTCCATTCCCATAATGAAGTTAGCAACACTAAGATCCTTCATGTCAAATTTGGAGGATAGTTGCGATTTCACCTCCTTGATAACATCCATGTTATTTCCTACCAACAACATGTCATTAACATACAACACTACATAAATGAAGTGATTACCAACCTGCTTGGAATATACATAGTGATCATCCCTGCTTCTCACGAATCCAAATCCAAGGATGTATGTGTCAAACTTTTGGTACCACATCCTACATGATTGTTTCAGACCATATAGTGACTTATTTAGCTTACAGACCATCTCTTTCTTTCCCTTTACTACAAAGCCTTATGGCTGCTTCATGTAGATTTCTTCTTCCAGATCCCCATGAGGAATGTTGTCTTCACATCCATCTGTTCCACTTCAAGATCAAAAGCAAGAGTAATAGATAAAAGAAATCTAATAGAATTTAACTTAGCAATAGGAGAAAAAATATCACCAAAGTCAATTCCCTCTACCTAGGAATAACCTTTTGCTACTAACCGAGCTTTGTATTTCTCCACTTTTCCTTCTGCATTAAACTTCTTCTTAAACAACCATTTGCTACCAACAGATTTTCTTCTAGCTGGCAACTCAACTATATCCCATGCCTCATTCTTATCCAAGGCATCCATTTCTTCAACCATGGTCTTCTTCCAGAGTTTACTATCCTCTGAATTCACTTCTTCCCTGACAGTTCTAGGATCATCATCAGTAATAGATAAAGAAAAACTGGAATGGAAATTAGGTGGACTATACCTTTCTGGTTGCCTTCTTTCTCTCACTGATCTCCTCAATACTGAGGTATGAGGTTCTTCTTCCTTGTCTGCTTCATCTTCTTCAAATGATTCATATTTTTCATCATCCAACTCTAGCTCTATTTTCTCAGGTTTGTCTTGCCTTGGTAGGAATTCTTGTTTTGACACATCTTTTACCTCTAAAAACAACATCCTGATTGTAAACATTCTTCTTAATTTATGGGTTCCAAAGATTATAACCTTTCACACCATCTTTATAACCAATAAAGATACACTTTTAAGATTTTTTATCTAGCTTACTCCTATTTTCCTTTGGAACATGTACATAATCATCACAACCAAACACTCTAAGATGTTGAAGAGAGGGTTTATTTTCAGTCCATAACTCATGTGGAGTTTTTTCATCCAAAGTTGATGAAGGTGATAGATTGACCAAGTAACATGTTGTACCCATTGCCTCTGCCCAGAATTCTTGTCCTAACTCGACACCGCTTAGCATGCTCCTTGCTTTTTCCATCAGTGTCTTGTTCATCCTTTCTGCAACTCCATTCTGTTGAGGAGTGTATGGAGTAGTCTTCTGACTTGTTATACCACACTTCTTACAGAATTCTTCGAATTCATTTCCGCATAATTCTCCACCATTATCTATTCTCGATACCTTTATTTTCTTCTCTGTCTGATTTTCTACCAAAGCCTTAAACTCTTTAAATTTATCAAATACCTCAGATTTCTTTCTAAGAAAATAAATCCATGTGTTCCTTGAGAAATCATCTATGAATGAAACATAATACACAGACTTACCCAGTGATGGAATAGGCGCAGGTCCAAAAACATCACTATGTATCAACTCTAAGATCCCCTTTGCTCTTGTAGCACCGGATGGGAATCTTACTCGATTATGTTTACCATATATGCAATGTTCACAGAAATCAAAATCCAGAGTGAAATTAGACATACCTTCAACCATGCCTTTACCGTGTAGTGTTTGAAGGCCCTTTTCTCCAATATGCCCCGGTCTTTGATGCCACAACATGGTCTTCTTTTCAGGGATGGTATTGGTCTTGTCTTCTTTATTTGTATGCTCAAGGACAACATAACTGTTACACCCATTAGTATAAGTGCTTCCCAACAACTTGTATAGAGTTCCACACCAAACTCCCCTCATCAACACCATTGCTCCTCGTATCATCTTGCAAGTGTTATTTCCAAATACAGTATCCACTCCTGCATCATCCAACTTTCTTGCATAAATTAGGCTCCTAGCTAGTTTTGGAATGTGCAGAACCCCAGGGAGAGTTATAATCCTTCCATCTTTTAGTAGCAACTTAACCCTTCCACATCCCAAGATTTTGGTTGTCAATTCATCTCCAAGGAATACATCACCACCATCGTATTTTTCATATTTAGAGAACCACTCCCTGTGAGGAGTCATATGGTATCACACACCTGAGTCGATCAACCATACATCACGGTCTGCATGTGTACCTGTAGATGCCAGGTAAACATCACCTCCTTCTTCAGTGGAGGTTTTCTCCTCTAAGGAAGAGGTACTATCAAATCCCTTTGGTTTATCAACCTTCTTAGACTTGCAATCTTTCTTATAATTCCCTTTACCACACTTCCATCATTTCCTCAAAGATTTTCTTGGAGACTTAGATCTAACTGTAGATTTAGGTCTCCCCCCTGAAGACTTACCAGGATTCTTGTCTTGGGTACGCCCTCTTACAAATAAAGCATGTATTCTATGACCATCCATGTTTTTCTGCCTCATCTCTTCAAATAACAAAGATGCCACTGCATCCTCATACTTCAATGTAGATTGAGTGGTACTACCAATTTCTACAACTAGATTATCTCAAGAGTCTAGCAAAGAACATAGCAAAGTAATACACATATCTTCTTCTGCAATCATAATATTAACAGAGACAAGTTGACTTACCAAAGGATTAAAGGCATTTAGATGTTCTGTCACAGAATCTCCATCTTCCATCCTAAGATGATACAGCTTCTTACGAAGAAACAACTTGTTTATCAAGGACTTTGATTGATACAAATTCCCTAAGTTATCCCATAGTTCCTTGGATGTATATTCTCCCGAGACATTCAACAACACCAAATCTACCAGGCAGAGTCGAACAGTACTCCTTGCTCTTCTGTCCAACTTCTCCCAATCTTCCTTTGACATACCAGTAGGTGGTGTACTAGTAGTTTGTGTACTAGTAGTTTGTGTACTAGTAGGTTGTGTACCAGTCGACTGTGTGCTAGTAGGTTGTGTACTAGTAGGTTTTGTACCAGGATCCACAGTGATCCATTGTTCTGTGTCTACAAGAAGGTCCTCCATATTGAGCTTCCATAGCTCAAAGTTTTTACAGTTGAACTTCTCTATCTCGATTCTAGAAGAGCTCTCCATTCCTCTTTCTACACTTGAATCTCTACTGCAAAAGATCCCACTAAACCCAGGTTTATCACAGACCTAAGATAAACTTGATCTATCAAGACCGAGCCAAACCCTCAACAACAAAGGCGTCCCTCTGAAGCCAAAAATGAGCTCTGATACCACATGTAAGTTTTAAACCTGTGAAGTAAATCAATGCATATATATTCTTAAGCAAAACAGAAATTAATCAATGGGTCATTCACATTGTACACAGAGATTTATACCGGAAACCCTCAACCGGGGAAAACCTTTCTTATATTCATTATATAGAATTTCACCATTCAGCATACAATATATACAATGTTTTTAGGTATTCCGTAGATACCAAAACCCTAATCCCTTAATCTGGGATTAATTTAGAAAACCACTAAAAATAGCAAAAAACCGCCCAAAAGAAATTTTGGGGCGTTGCCCCGAACGCTGCGCGTAACTAGAGGGATCGTCAGACGCAATTGTCGAACCTAACATGCCCACACACACACATGCAAAGAATATAACATATACCCAACAATGTTCAGTTCCTGTACATCTTCCTTCTTTTTCTTCTTGCTGTTGTTGGGTGCCTCATACTCTTCACGAGTGACTACAGGACTTCCGATGAGGTCAGGGTCAGAGAGTTATGTCTGTTCTACTGGTATGAGGAATTATGCAGGCCATTCCTTAGTTATTTCCTCCATATCTTCCTCGGTGAGTTTGTAATAAGACTGGATCTCTTCTTTTTGTTCATCTCAGGGCGCAGTGATGTAGATGAAGTGCCTGTCTACGCGAAACTTCGCTATTGGCCTGAACCTATGAAGGGTGTTCGGCGTCATGCGAGGGAAGGATTCAATGGCCCTATTCAGTTGTAGATAATAGGTGTGGAACACCGCATTTGACTACCATTGCTTCACCATGTCGCTCGAATACCATAGCGTAGTGAACTTCGCAGCTAGTGGTTCGGATGGCTCAATTTCAGGAAAGGTCACTCCTTCCGGCATCTCCCAAGCAATGAAGGCAATGAGAATCAACAACCAACTGAAATGGAACTCGTATCCCTGATTGTGATATTTTTGGAAGTCTTTCTCTAACTGGTTGACAAGGTAGCTCACCTAGTTCATTTGCAACCCTTCAACGCATTTTCCTACGAGGTCGACGACAAACCCCGTGACCTATGTTGGCCTGTTCTTCTTGACGATCTTACCAGCGATCAACTAGCAGGATAGGTGCACTGCGCCATTCTATATGGAGGCTACCTTGTAGCCTTGCTTCCCCTTCTCCACATCTCCATAGGTGTCTTTGATTCATTGCACCAGGGCGCGATCTGTAACCTTCCCTGGGTAAAACTCATGTGGGTCCGGTCCTTGCATGCTCAACCTGGTGATCCGGTGGATCAACGCCGGATCAACTGTGATGCGCCTATCCAACCATAGGTAACCACCATGGAAGAAATATAGCATGATTTTAACGCACGCGTTAACCTCTTGATGCCTACCGAAGTGTGGTATCTTCATCACATTGAGGATGGTTGATCTTGTGATGTCCATAGTTCACGACTAGGGGATTATCTTCGACTTCTTCCCCATTGTCTTGGTCAAATACTTGTGTGGTGTGAGCATTCCATATTTCTTGTGATCTCCCAAGTTGAAGTCATTGATCTTCAACATCAGAATATATCCCAACTGTGGTCCAACTATGTGTATCCCCTTCGGGAAGTACGCAGTTATCAATGTGTAGTTGAAGTCCCTCGGGATGCTTGTCACAACTAACCACACCAGCCAGAGGCGGGATGTAGTCGGGAAGGATTTATGGGATGAGCTTCATGTTTGCCAAGTCGTCACGATGGTTTCTCTATTTATCTGTCATAGTTCGGGATGGTCGAGATCGACATCCAGTCGATGGGGATGCTTGCAATCCTCTCATTGATGAATCTTGTGCTCCTGTGGACATGACCTTCTCAGCCATGATGTCTATGAGGATCTCTTCGATGGATTTCTCTACTGCGCTAAAGTCACCCGACATACACGCTCAAGATCAGATATCTCAGGTCGGTGAACAAACACTCAATGTAACAGAACAGGTGGGAAGGTCTCAATAAGCATAGCGCGGTAATAGTTAGCTCTCTGTGGGCTCAAATAATCATTATTTGCAAAAGTGTTCCCGGTAAGGCATTTGATGGATTAAATAGATAACATCGTAATGGGCTCCTCCAATGGGTAGGAATGCCTCAATGAATATGATTCCATCCGTTATGGCGCGGTCCCAACGTTCCAATGGCGATGACTCTGGCAATAACTGCAATTCTAGTCATTCTAGAGTGTTGGTCTAATGGTCGGGATGCCTCCAACGGTCATATTGCTTCATCGTGGAGAATTTCCAATCTACGTTGTTCTGATATTTCGGCGAGGTTCAAGTTCTGCAAACCTTCCCTCTGTGAAGTCCTCTATGGAACTTCCTACAATTTTTCTAACTTTGTTTTCTTCTTACTGAGATTTTTGGCTTTATTTCCTATGATCTGCATCTTTGGATTCCTCTTCCCATTATTGTTCTTATCTCCTCTTGGCATAGTAACTTCACACTGTTGAGGATCTTTCATAGGGTTTGAGGGTAATACTTTTTCTCTTTCTGGAGTAGGTGCTCTACTCTCCTGTATGGACAGGTGTTTCAAGTTTGTCTACGTTCTTTCAACTTCGACAACCCGGTCTTTGGCCCTTAGCAGCTTCAACTTGTCCTCTATTAAGCATGTTATTCTCCTAGCCATGAAATCCCTTAGTTTTTTCTTTTTCTATTCTAGAGCTTCCTCTTCTTCTTTCCTGTGAATTTGATCTTTCTCAATCCAAGTTTTTCCTAGAAAAAGTGCAAAAGGAGCATTGTTCTCAACAAAATTAACGACCTCAAATTCTTCTTTCATCGATGCTCCATGATCAACCATAGGTACATGGACAAGTCTTCCACATGGGGTTATCATCTTTCCTTTAAACAATCCTATTCCTCCCAATGAAGGAATCATAGAAGGCCTTCCTAAGATTTCGCAAGTACTTTATGTCAGCATATTAACCTATGTTTCTGCATCCAATACACAGTCTATGTTGAAGTCTCATATTCTTGTTTCTATGCACTCTTTTTATTTTAATATTTTTGATAAACCGATGTCTCTGTGATCATTCAATGTTTCTTTCATTTGTAATAATATAGTCTCTGATTCTCTCTGATGGTCTAGCATATTCTTAGTTTCTTGGCCTTTCTCATGGTTTTCTTATCTCATATTCATCTTTTCAACTTTAGCAATCATTCTAGGGAAATCCAAAACCTTGTGATCCATATCTTTACAACAAAGACAACTAGGACCTCTACTAGGGAATTCCTTAGCAAGATGTCTCAGTCTTCTACAACTATAACAAAGAGTTAATCCTCTCTTTCTTTTAAATGATCCATAACCTTTCCTGTACTGCGCACTGGGATCACAATGATGAACCTGCAAAAAATTCTTTCTAGGATCTTGCATCCATTTGTTAGTCCCATACTCCTTTCTATGCATAGGAATAACATATCTTTCACTATTTCTATCGAATCTATTCATATCAAATATTCTTTCTTCTAGTTGCGCCCTAGTTTTCAGACTAAGACAAAATCTATCAAGCATACCTAGATCCATTTCTTCAAAACAAAAATTTCCACTTATCTTACCTTTATCAGAGCACAAAGCTTTAATATCTTACCTCTTTTCTTCAGATCTAATTCCCTTCTTAGCATAAAGCTTCACAAGTCAAGTAGAGTACTGCACACCACAACAGCAGATCTACGCACAGAGATTTCTTTTCTTCAATTCCCAGCAATCACAGTTTCAAGTCCCGGCAACAGAACTATTTGTTGGTACAAGGGCAGACCCGGGGTTCAATGCTTCAACAGCGCACCAACAAAACCCTAACTACCGGTCCTTTCAACAACACCTGTGAAGCATATGAAGTCTCACCCAAGGTAGAGGCAGGGGGGGTTGCAGGACTCAAGTGTCTACAACCTGGCTAGGACACAGATCTGTGATCACGGTACTTCACAGAGCACTTCAGCGTTTTAAAATTCATTAGTATCTAACCCTTATTCACATCGTAGGTAAAACCTTAATTACATAGCAACGCAGTATTCAACAGTATCTAACACATCCAAGCACTTAGCACATAGAAATAGATCAGATCTAGCATTCATTCACATCACTAAGAACTAAGCTACTATATCAAATGCTTCTAACATACATAAATACGACAACATTAAGCATAAATCACATCAATTACACAAAGCAACCATAACATAGGATATACGTGGTTCACCCCCAGCGTGGGACTACATCCACCAACTCTTCTTCTTCGTTATTATCTTCTTTCAATCTCCTTACATGCACAGAACCACAAGACCAAATCCGCATAGGACAAGATATATGTGCGCACCATGCCAGATCCTCTTTCCCCGAGCTTGGTACATCATAGAGCCTTCTTACAATCACTTGCACTTAGCTCTGCAAGTTCTCAACACACAGTATGCACAGAGCTAACTCAATCACATAGATCCAACTACTTACATCACTTGCACTAAGCACAGCACCTCATTACGCCCCCTACTTACATCACCTAGCTTTCTATTTATGCATTACAAATGGGCCTAAACATGGGCAATACCCATGGGTCGACATCCCATACCCGTTACATAAACCCTAAACCTAAAAATCCCACAAAAGGTGGTGAGATCCTGTGATCTACGCTTCGTCTTGCGCTCCATCTTCAACCAGCCTGTCGAAGTCCCAAAAATGGTCAAACATGACCAAGGTTCTCCAAAACTTGGTCAAGGGTCAACACTTATCTATTCCACATGAATTATAAGGAAGAATGTTTTTTATAAGCACTAATTCTTCATTCACCACAATTCATGTGGGACTAAAGAGCGAGAAATTAAATCAAAGGATAAGAATGATCCATGAACGAGATCAACCATTGTTAGGAAGTGTTTTTCCAGAGCTTATAACGCATGAACCAAAGGTTTGTTTTTGGTAAGAGATACCTTGTTGGAAAGGTAATTTGAAAAGATAGACAATGGAACAAGTTTCAATGCCTAAATTTTTCCATAATTATTCCAAAAATTAAAATATCAGTCAGCTCACTTTTCATGACTTGATGGGAAATTTGTTTGGAACCTCAACTTCTCAAGGCCATAAATTTAGATCCATAACTCAAAATTTCTCTCAAGAGGAATATTTAAAAATTTGAGATGATGAATATTGCTCCTAGAATGGTTTTTGTAGCTAAGAAGTCACTTATAATTCTCATAAAATTAAAATACAGTGCACTTCTTTTCAGACAGCCAACTTCAAATTTTGAAAATAAAAGTTCAATAAATAACTTTTATAAAAGATTAAAGTGGGTCCCTCTTGGAGGCACAAATTTCAATGACTTAAATTCATTAATAAGAACCAATTCCAAAAAGAGGAAACACGTAGGAACTTGTAGAATAAAAGAAACCCTAACTACTTCAAGAAGCATTGGGAGCAGATGTAAGAAGGGCAGAGAACCATCAAAAAAAGGTTGTTGTCAGACCATCATCGAGTGAGATTATCATAATAGCATTGTTCATCCTTTAGTACATAGCCAACTTTCTCATATGCAAATACATATATCCATTTTCCTACTTCTTCTACTACACAATTTCTCTCAAGGTTTTGTGTTTGTATGTATTATATTGAGCGTAAGGTTGAGTTCTTATGTGTTTTTATTTTATTTCTTCCAGATATTTTCCTTAAAATATCAATAGGACTATTTTACATCCATATATATGACTGATAATGTAAGCCGGGGTTGTCTAATATATTCATGGAGGCTCATTTCGTGCATTTGGTAGGCTTTATTTCTTAACATTAGTCAATAGGTTTACTTAAACGATTTGTAATGTGACAAATATTTTATGTATTGAACTCCCCATAGAAATATTTTGGGATATTACATTACTTTAATATCAAAGACTTTGATTTCACGCATGAGATTCGAAATGTGTATCTATCATAATCTTTTTTGTGCCTAATGAAGTGATCGTTTAAAGTTCTCTAAAGTAATCAAACCCACTTCACTCCTCTTTTTCTTGAGAAAAAATAGTTGTATCTTCTACTTGCATGTGTTTCGGAGGGATGTTATAATGATTTTGGGTACATGTTTATTTTGATATTGAAACCATTCTTTATCTTTTTATTGTTTAGAAGTTGTTAGATCCATTTCCAAGACCAATTCACACTCAAGGAGAAATCTAGTTATCAAGAACCATTTTACATACAAACTAAAGCAATAAATATTTGAGGTTTGTTGTCTCCCATTTGAAAACCCAATCCAAGAACATCAAGCTACACCTTTCAGAAAATAGCAGAGGAGTACATGTTATAGCAATATTTTCCTCACCCTATGCAAACTTGCTCAGAAGGCCTTTTTCCATTTCCGTATGCAGACTTGAAGTACCTTTTTGCAGTTCCCAGAGATAAAAATAATATTCTTCCACATATAACCGCCCTAAAAGTTATACAACATGTGTATACGTGTGTTGCACCATTACATCCCACGTACATCGGGTTTTGTGCCCAAATTAAAAAATTGTGTCGAGTTTCCATGTCACGTCACGAGATCCATGATCCTTGACCTTCCATATACTGAAAACTTTCCGACTCGACCCTTCAGTTCCATTTGAAGGCTATAAATGGGCCATATCCAAGCTATGGAAAAGAGGAGAAGAATTCAACTTTAGGAGAAAAGTTACTCTGGAGAAATTATTCACTTCATATTGAGTCTGCATCCCTTTATCCTCTTAAGTCTGAACACATTGTTCATACCCGAAGCTCTTCCCTACTTGATTGATAACCTCATTGTCTCTCTTATATGATCATGCCTTTGTTGGAGGATTGAAATGGTGGAGGCCCAACTGGAAGGGACTTATTTTCTCGGTTTTGAACCATGCTGACATGGAAGTTTGTAATTCATTCACTTTTGTTGATTACATTTTAATAGAAATACTCTTTTCTCGTCCAATTAATGTCTTGCAAATATTTGAATTGTTATTACCTGGGCATATTTGTTATGAATATTGATGGATTATGCTATTGAATTTTCTACCTTTATATATTATCACCACATGCTTGTGTTTCTTGGTTGTTGAGGACAAGTTGCAGGTATATTGCTTTGAGTTAAGTGCTCAACGGTGGACTTCATCGAACGTCTGGATGAGGTAGGCTCTTTATCTTGTCTTGTTAGCATATTTGTTTATATAGCATACTTGAGATTAGAGTTGATTTCTGCAGTCATTTTCATCTGTTGTGGTTTACCCCATGCCATAGAGAGATTTTCCTAATAACAGAATTGGCAACCATACTGGGGAAAGAATCTTCTTTTCGGGGTTTCGAGTGTTTTTTCTCCTTTGATTTCTCTCATTTATATTGAGTTTCTTGTCGTCTGGTTGCTTGAATGCCTCTGTTCATTTTGAGTCTGAGTTTCTTAGCCTTATCCTTGACCTGGCAGTGTTTTAATACATATACACAGGTTTTTACCTAACAATCGCATACATATGCGTGTTTTCCTTCTGCAAGAAGCATATATACACGGTTTTCTCCTGAACAGTCGCGTACATCATTCTTGTGTGCTTGGTTGCTAATTTTGATGCTTGTTGGGTAAGTTTTGATGGTTGTTGAGTCTTCTTAGGTCTCTGTTATGACTCTTAAGTGCCTGCAGAGTGATAGGAAACCTTTCTTTGGTTGAATTTTTGGGCGGTTCATTTCTCATCATCCTTTTCATTGATTGTCCTTGCATATTGGGCTGGGTGTTTTCTTCTTGATATCCTACTTGGTTTGTATCTGATTGCATTCAATAGAATTTTTATATCAAGTTGTTGTTCATTGCTTGCATTTCCATTCTTTTATATTGAAAATACAAAAATATTAAGCATTTTGCATTATTGGCATTTGATCTTTTGGGTTCTTATCATTGATCTTAGTACATGTATGGAAAGATTGCATTTTAATTTGAATTGCATAATTAAATTGAAAAATTCATTTTGAAAAGCTTATCATTCATTGGTAATTGAAGTTAGGACTTTCATTTTATTCATATCCATTTATTTTACTTTTTGAGTCATAACATCATCAGTTTCACTACCGCACCTTTTTGAGTAAGCAAGGCCACTAAAGACAATGTTGATAATTTAAAATTGATTAGAAACGATTTTATTTTCCAGGGTGCACAAACTAGCTTAGGATTTAGAGCCTTGGAATAGGATTTTGTGAGTAGAATTCTCCAAGGCTATTAAATCAACATATGTTTATGACTAAGGGAGTGATGAAATCCATTGTATAATTGGTGACGTCGGGAGGCTCCGCTTACACCGTAGTTAAGCACAAGGTCGCATGAGGTTGGTTGAGGGGATATTCCCCCAATACCTTCTTAGCATTAGATATATTTATGGGGATCTATTTGTATATGGGGATCTTGCTAGTACCTTTACCTTTGTGAGAGGCAGTGCTTTCGAGGTTTCAATCTTTGTTACCCTGCTCATATGGTGGACCTGACTTATGACTGTTCGTCTGCACATAGGTTATATCATGGTTGCTTAGTTGCTTGACATAGGTACCACATAGGTTACTTGCAGGGGTTATTCTACAAGTACCCTGGGTCATATAAGAGTCGGACAACACACAACCTTTATGGAGGATTACCTCTCCAAGGGAATCTGATCGACTAGTTGTTAAGCCCATGAGGGCCCTTGTAACTGATTATGATACCTCCAATCTTTTGCAGGGAGCCTCAGGCCCCTCTTGGGCGAGGCATACCTACTTTAGGGAGGGAGGCCCCTTTCAACCACTTTATCGTGTTTATGTGCATAATGGCCTTTTGTTTATTTTGATGTTCTCTTTGATTACTAGTTGGCCTTAGGATTTGTTTTTATATCTCAAGTATTGAGTCATCGTGGAGCCAAACCAGCTTCCCCGCAGGTCTCGCCGCTTTTTACGATTACCATTGCATATTGAGTCTTTTCCTTTTAAAAGGAATAAAGTTATCAAACATAGTACACACACCTCCACTTACCAGACTTTTGGTCATACAAATATGAGTATTGAATCGAGTCAGAAAGATACTAGGATTCCTTCAACTCCCATACCCACTATAGTTAACGGCACTCCTTCGACACCTTCAACCATAATGGTTGTAGTGTCGGAGGTTCCTATCATCACTCATGTTCATCCTATAGTGAATGCTCAACCTATAGCCATGATCCCTTTTGAGTCCCTTTGTCACTCACCGAGATACAATATTCAGTCCATCCCTACGGCCTCTAGCCCTTTTTCTTATGGTATGTCGAATTTCACATCGCAATTTTCATCCTCCATCCCAACATAAAATCCAAATACTAGTATTGGAATTGGGGGCATGGCTCCTTCACATACTCCATTTTCATTTGGTAGTGCTCACATCCCACAAATGACTCATATAGTTGGAGGCATTCCTCCTTTTCACCCCGGATCTAATCCTGGTCCTAATGCTCCTGTATGGAGTGGTCAACTTGGTGAACAATTTGTTTCTTACAGTCTATCCCTTACACCTACCTCCTCTGTACCAATTCTGACCAACACGTGTGGCATGACGAATCCACCTTTATCCTCCAAATTCACACCCGTAGGAGGTCAGTTTCATGCCTTGGGAAGCCCCCAACCTAGAGCTACTCTGACTGGGGGAAATTTTTACAACCCTCATCATAACATTCCTACTGGAATGGTTCCCAACCAACCCTTCATGAATCAGTTCGGAGGAGGGTCTTACAATCTGAGACAGGGCCATGGTGCATACCAGAACCCTGGATGGGTTGTGATTCCCCAACAACAATCTTTCCCATGATCTTGGGGCCAGATGTCGCAACCCATATCCCTTTTCTGGCCACAGTCAATCTTCCATACTTGTCTCGATTAATGAATGGCATTGTGCATCGTGATCCAACATGGCCCCCCATCCCCACCAAGTTTCCTTCAGATATTCCAAAACTCAAAGGCAAGACTGGTGAGGATCCTGGTGATCACGTCACTACTTTTCACCTTTGGTGCTCTTCAAACTCCATTAACCACGATTTTATTCGTTTAAGATTATTTCAACGCACCCTCACAGGATTCTTCGCGAAATGGTATATAAAGCTACCAGGGGGACGTATGGAACTTTTAATTAGATGGTTTTAGTCTTCCTCAACCACTTCCAATTGTCGGTTCGTTATGATGCTAGCATAGAAATTTTGTCGACCTTCCATCAGGACAAAGTCACCCATATCTTAGATCACATCCAAGAGTAGCGTAGACGTAAGAGGTTGATCAAGTCTTACATACCTCCGTAATTCCTGCTAGAGTGGTTCCTTAAGTCTCTACAGCCTTATATTTCTAAGGATGTTTCTACATCTTGGGTTACATCTGACGAAGAATTGATTTTTAAATCCCAACAGTTAGATCTTATATATGTTGAGTCTGGTATGTTATACGATATTCTTTTGGACGCACCGAGATAAACTATGACCCTAGACAAAATCTTGGGCCCCATGTCGATGGCATTGTAGGCTCTGCCAATGTGAAATCTACGGACTTGGTGACAAGCCAGTTGAAAGAGTTGTCTCTAAACCAGTCTATAGGAGGGCCAACTTCGTTTATGTCCTCCACTCCCACTCAGTCAGTAGATGTACATTCTGTGCAATCGTCAACCAACTCGAATGGTAACCAGCAACCAGGAGGGAATAAAAATAAAGGACATGGTAACAATCATAAGGCTAGGAAGAATATTAATAAACCCAAGGACAATGGTAATAATGAGAAGTCGACTAATAATGTTGGTGAGGGCAAGTGTGAGTCAAAACCCACCGACGCAAGACGGTGATCGTCTATGCATAAATATGGTTAAGTCTGAGGTTAATGTAGCCACTCGATCTAGTGATTATAGTTCTTCATAGACTATACCTCATCTAGAGTCTCCCCCTCCTCTAGATACACCTTTACAGATTGAAAAACCAGAGCCCCTACCTCATATTTCGAAAGGTAGAAGGTGAAGTTTCCCTGCAAGCTTTGTACAAATGATCACCTTACCCACTTGTGCCCCAAAATTGTGGAAGCTACAAGGCTTTTATCTCTCCTACCCACTATGTTGACTAATATTTTTCCACATAATCATCAGATGGTCTCGAGCTCCTCAAATGCCGAAAATGCGGCGAGTGTGAGTCAAAACCCACCGACGCAAGACGGTGATCATCTATGCATAAATATGGTTAAGTCTGAGGTTAATGTAGCCACTCGGTCTAGCGATTATAGTTCTTCATAGACTATACCTGGTCTAGAGTCTCCCCCTCCTCTAGAGACACCTTTACAGATTGAAAAACCAGAGCCCCTACCTCGTATTCCGAAAGGAGTACTCAAGCGCTCTACCCACAATCCTAATGCTAAAGCCACCCAGAATTACTCTATGGTTGAGGATCTGGGTCAAACGCCTTGTGCGATGTCAGCTCTGGAGGTACTCCAGACGTGTCCTTCACAGAGGAATGCATTATTATCTGCATCAGGATCTCTGGATCCTTGTGGATCTAAAGTTATCAAGTTTGACGTCACGGATGTGAAGCCTCGCTTTCCTTACCATGTGGCATTCCAAATCCATGTGGGTTACTCAAATTATAGCATCAAATGTATTGTTGTTGATGAAGGCATTGCAACATGCGTGATGTCCCTTGTCTGTTGGAAAGCCCTCAGATCTCCGACCCTTTCTCAATCTTCGACCATGTTGACTGCTCTTGACAGTCGTTCTTTCCGCCATCACAGTATTCTTTCTGCCTTCCTGTTCCAATTAGGTGGGAAGACGGTGGAGGTGGATGTTGAGGTGGTTGATGCACCCCTCGACTATAAATTGTTACTAGGATGCAATTGGACTTATGTTATGACTGCAATTGTATTATTCGTCTTTTGTACTCTTTGCTTTCCTCACGATGGGAAGATCATGACAATCGACCAGTTGTCCTTTGCGTATGATAGCCCTAATGCATCGGTTGGACCATCGATCCCCATGATCAACGATTCTCAGCCAACAAATAAGAATATCGACGTCGGAATGTATTCATCCCTTATGGGTACCTTCGACTTCATGGCATTGGTTCATCATATTTACGCCATGTCCAGTAGGTCTACTTCTTCAATGCGATATGTTCCTTTCCGCACTTCGTATTTTAATGATCCTTGGACCCTACCTTCCTCAACTACATCTTGTGAAGGTCAGTTACATACTAGAATGGTTATGCCACTATCGGCAACGGAAATAACATATCAGGTTGTTATTGACTCTTCCGTTGATCTGGATCCTGTTACCTCGCAGAAGGATGAGGATGATCCTATTCTCAAGCCCATGTGGGCCACCTCATCATCTTCTTCACGTGACTGCCTCGATGATACTTTACCTTTGAATGAAGCAATCGTAGAGGCCATGAATGGTTCTAATAGGCCATGGGATGATATGCACCATCGCTCTTATTTTCTCCCAGAGATTGCTAGAATCGAACAAGATGATTTACGATCTACCTTGAGTGAGATAGTCGATCACACCATAGTTCCACTTGATACACAAGACATTTATGCCGAAGGAAACATGGAGAGTATCTCTCCTACCCTCACGATTGATATCTCTTGTATCCCTAGCAAGATTGAAAATGTATACATCGGTGCGGATTGTTCGCCAGAAGAAATTATGATCTACATCGAGCTATTCAAAGAATTTTGCAATGTATTAGCTTGGTCATATGAAGAGATGCCAAGAATCAACCCTCAAATTGTCGAACATGAGAATAAAACCTACCTGGATGCTAAACATGTTCGGCGATGACTTAGAGTTGTCAATCCTAGGAAGGCCCCTGCTATTAAGGCAGAGGTAGAAAAATTGCTTAACGTTGGCTTTATCTATTTGGTTCCCTTGAATTAATGGGTATCCTATCTCGTTCCTGTGAATAAAAAGCAAGGAACCATCCATGTATGCATGGATTTACGTGACCTGAATAAGGCATGTCCCAAAGACAACTTCTCGACACCCTTCATTGATCAGATTCTTGATGAATGTGCAGGAAGTAAATTTTTTTCTTTTATGGATGGATTTTCAGGGTATAACCAAATTCAGATTAAGCTCGAGGACCAACATAAGATGGCATTTATTTTTCATTGGGGTACCTTCGCATACTGGAAGATGCCTTTTGGCCTAAAGAACTTTGGAGAAACCTTCCAATGAGCTATGACCTTCACATTTCACGATCTCAAACATATAGTCGAATCCTATCTCGACGATCTCGTTGATCACTCCCGTAAGAGAGTGGATCACCCTACACACCTTTATCTAGTTTTTGAAATATTTTTCCATTACCGCATCCGTTTGAACCCTCATAAATGCATCTTTTACGTTAGGTCAAGTCGACTTCTAGGATTTTTAGTCTCTGAGACTGGGATCATGGTGGATCTGTTAAAGGTTGAGGAAATACTTCAATTGCCTCCCCCGTGTACTATTCATCAACTTCAAGGTTTACAGGGGAAAGCTAACTTTTTACGACGGTTTATAGGGAACTATGCCAATATTACTAAGGTTTTCATGCATCTCTTAAAGAAGGACACTCCTTTTATCTGGGATGAGCGAGCCCAGGAATCCTTCGATACTTTGAAGAAAGCCTTGGTATCGATGCCTCTGTTGAAGTCTCTAGACTACGGTAGATATTAATTGCATTATATCATCACGTCCGAAGAGACAATTGGTATGGTGTTGGTTTTGGAGGATGAAAAGATCCATGAGCACATCATTTACTATGTTAGTCAAAACTTAGTCGACCCTGAACTCAAATATTCTCATGTTGAAAAGATAGCTTTGGCTGCCATTCACGTAGTTCAACTATTACGACACTATATATTTCTTTGAAAAACTATTGTGGTTGCCAATGTCAATATGTTTCAATACGTCCTTACTAGGTGTATCATAGGGGAAAATACAATAAACGGATTGTCATTTTACAAGAATTTGTTCTTGATTTCCCTTCTGCGAAGTCCAAGAAATTGCTAGTTTTTGCAGAGTTAATATCTGACTTTCCTCGGTTATATGAGGATGTTATTCATGTTGATTCATTTTCATATGAACACATTTTCCTTGTCTCGTCGGCAGACCCCTGGTATGGATATATTGTTGTCTATCTTCAAACTTTGAAGTTCCCTTAGCATCTCTTGAGAGATGACCGACGGTGTATACGATACCAAGCTAAGAACTACCTTATCGTTGGTGAAACTTTGTATCACCAAGGAGTAGATAGTATTTTGTATCATTTCTTGACTCACAAAGAAGCTAAGTCTATTCTGAACGATTGCCACAGTGGAGCTTGTGGTGGTCATCTATTCGGGCTTGTGACAACCCATAAAATTTTGTAAGCCAGTTATTTTTGGCCTTCTGTTTTTAAAGACGGTGTTGAAGCGGTTAAGAAGTGTCATCCCTTCCAGGTGTTCACTCAGAATATACGCTTGTATCCATCCCCTCTCCATCCAAAAGTTACCATCAATCCCTTCACCAAGTGGGGGGTGGATTTTGTGGATTGCAACCCAACTTCGACTAGGGGGCATTAGCACATTATCATGGTCATAGACTACTTTAATAAGTGGGTTGAGGTTGTGTCTACAATTAAATTCGATGCTAAGATTTTTGTTTTCTTCATGTTCAATCAAATTATAGTCAAGTTTGGAATCCTGAGTGAGATTGTCATTGATCATGGCAGTCACTTTC
This sequence comes from Picea mariana, assembly GCA_032191745.1. NCBI lineage: Eukaryota > Viridiplantae > Streptophyta > Pinopsida > Pinales > Pinaceae > Picea > Picea mariana. Next base: position 138,667 of record JASDQU010102803.1, read on the forward strand.
AGAACGAAATGATGAAAGAATTAGCATTGAAACTAGGGTTTAAACATGGTCATTCTTCCCCTTACTACCCCTAGGAAAATGGACAAGTAGGGACCGTGAACAAGTATCTCAAGACCATTTTGTAGAAAACGGTCAGCCATAGCAAATTTGACTGGCATATCATGCTTTATCCAGAACTTTCGGCATATCGAACCTCGGTTAAGACTTCCACTGGTTTTTCTCCTTTCCAGTTAGTGCATGGTGTGGAGTCAATCCTACCTATTGAATTTGAAATTTCTTCTCTTAGATTGGCAGGCGTGCTACTACCTGACACTTTCGATCTTGAACAACACCTCGTACACCTAGAGATTCTAGATGAGCAGCGTCGAGACACCTCCACTACTATCGAAGTGAAGAAATGATGTGTCAAGGTCCAATCTGATAAGTATGTTCTTCCTCGATAGTACACTAAGGGTGACTTGGTACTTTTGTATGACCAAGCCAAAGAACCACTAGGGGCATGCAATTTTAAACCCATGTGGCACAGTCCCTATATCATGTGACGTGTCTTAGAAAAAGGAGCCTATGAATTAGAATATTATGAAGGGAATATGTTGGTTGAGCCCAGGAATGGGCTCTACTTGAAAATATATTACACTTAATCCCCAAGCTTGGGCGTAACTCTTTGTATACTAATGTATTTTAGTGTATATATATTTTCCCTCTTTTTTTATCTTCATCTTGCTTATCAATTTTTCCCTTGGTTAGCAGATGTAAACAGAGTCTTCGGTCTACTTAGGATTCACAGACGAGGCCAGTTGTCATACATGGAACTTGGCCTATGCCGCTTGGGTTGTTTACTCACTTGAGGGTCTACTGGTGTCTACAGGTGGTGTTTTCCTAGGGCCATCCACGAATAATGTGACCAAATATAGCGTCATTATAGAACTTTTGTGCAATGTCATTTCACATGGTATTCACTCTTTAGAAGTTTGCCTGGACTCCCAGTTATTAGTATTTCAGTTGAACGGTAGTTACCGTGTGTGAGACCCTACTCTACTCTGACTATTCTTACAGGTACGACTTTTGGAACGACATTTTTTATTTTATTACTTATCATCACATACCTATAAGTTATAATTATGTATCTGATGCATATGCTAATTTTGTTTTAGATTGGCATTTGTCACATAACTAAAGAAAAGAAAACACTTTCATCAATGAACACATTGTAATATAAGTAAAGTCGAAGATCAATGTTTTTATATATTTCATCTCTCCAAAACATATGGTGTTATAGTACAAAATTGGGGCTCACACCCTCAAAATACATATATGGTCGATCATATAATAATCATGACATCTACGCATGTGGCGCCGAATGTGTGTCATGATAGCATACTATGGCATTTGCGAGACATTGAAAGAATCGTACCCAAGCACGGGGCATACCTACCACCAGTCATTGCATCTCCTCCGACAGATCCTCTACCTGAACCATGGGAATCCTTTGCATCAAACGAGACATGTTGCCATGCACATTTTAAACCACTTTATCAGCATCCCCTCCAGCTGGCTCATCCCCCCGATGCCTCTGTCAGAGTCGTGGAAGTATGTCTGACCATCATGGACCCACATCTGCATCACATACATGTTTATTTAGTACTTGACATCATCCAAAAATATTTTTGTTTTCTTATACAAAAATACAAAAAATGAAATATTCAAAAACTTTGGCATACCTATGTCTTCGTAGACAGAACCTGGTGGTAACGACATGTCTAGATCTCCTCTGAAGTTAATTCTTGCATAAGAGTAGTCCTCCAGAGCCATCACCTGCCGACTCCACCAGAAGAAAAACTCATCGTTTTATGGTGTTGGCACCCTACCACCTCCATGCTACCTCATCACCTCGGTCCACCGTGCCATGGCTGGATCGCGAGGTCTATGCAAAACAATATTAACTCTAGGGCCCAATATTGGAACCCACTCGAAGAAAAAAATACACAGGATAGATGCTAACCCGAAGTTCCTCTTTCTAGCCATTTTGCAGTCTATCAGTTGGCTCTTCATGTTGACCAGCAGTGAGGTGCACCAGTCATAAACTGTGGGTCGCAAGCACTCCATTGAATAGAACATAAGTGGCCTCGATGCCTAGTGTAAATATTTTGACCCTGTGATCCATGTCAACATTAGGACAACAATCTTGAGACTTAGATTGTTGATCGCTCTGATTGGGAGTTGGCTCCCTACCTTCTCGGTCCCTGCAATGCAATGAGTGGCTATGTAATCATCTATGTTCATGCCACTCCTATCTCCCCGGGCTTTCAGGTTAACCACCTCACCCCGACACGACAATCCTATCAAGAAGCATATTTCCTCAAATTCAATCCTCAATGATTGTTCATCAAGGTTGAAGGTTTCAGTATCTACATCCCACTAGTTCACTAGCAACTAGAGTAGTCTCACTTGAGCCCTCATGCCTTTGAGAGCCCAAAACTTATATATCCCACATATTTTTAAATCCATTGGGGCCTTGGATCTCTCTCCACTGCAGCATCCACCTCTTCATTCTCTCTTTCTCTCCACTCTAGCACCATCCTGCATATTCAAAACATTTTTTGAGTTAGTAACATTTTTAAAAACCATATCCACGGACATCTACGCGAGATATAGTTTACACAATCGCGTATAGGGTTTCTTATATGCTGGATATTTTGAAAACATGAATGTATAGGTATGTGTATACGTGACCTGATGATCTATAGCCTGCGTATACACTAGTTTCTAAGTTGTGCCCAAAAATTATTAAAAAAGGAGACATAATTGCAAATTTTAATCCACTAGAAATAAAGAGAGGAGCAAGATGAATTACTTGGTCCAAACTATTGTTGATTCTGTCACTCGTAGTTGATGGAATATCCAGCAATACTGAGAGGGGGGGTGAATCAGTATTTCCTAATTTTTCTTATTAATTCCATCAATATTAAGCACACACACTAATTATTCAATTAAGAAATATATGATGAACAACAAGCCCTTATGAACACAAGATTTTATCATGGAACCCAACAGGGAAAACCACCAACTCTTTTCTCATTAATAAATTGTTCTTTTACAAAACTATTTTCAAGCTACAACTTTATGGAGAGATTGTCCCCAAGTTTCTTTAGCTATGACTGAAGGGATGCTTCCACACCACATTTACCAGCTACAACTGGAAGGAGGATACGATCGCCTAGTTTATCAGCTACCACTGAAAAGATGCTTCGACACCCTATTTATCAGCCACAAATAGAAGGAGGCTACAACCCCCTAGTTTATCAGCTACCACTGAAAGGATGCTTCGACACCCTATTTACCATCTACAACTGGAAGGAGGATACAACCTCCTATTTAGTCAGCTACAACTAACAAGGAAACACCTACTTCCCTACAGGCTCTAACCTGCCCTTGCACCACCCAACCACCCTTAATTTCACAATGCAATTCAATCTCTTCTACTCTTCATTGAATTTGATTCATGCAGCCATTAACACAAGTCCTATCATATTTGACTTTTTTATTTCAACTTGTTTTCCCTTGCTCCACATTTCCTCCCTTTATGCAGGTTATAACACTTATAACTCTTTTACTGTACTATGTTCAAGGTGTTCATAAACACACAGAGATATTATCAATTCTTCAAGTCTTCTTAGAATCATTAACTGTTATACTTTCTACTTGTCTGTTGCAACCTTTGCTTGTATGGTCTTCTAGTTAGCTGCAGTCAAACTTCATCTCTTGCTCTCTGGCTTCTGTCATTTAATCTTCAATGAATCTGTTGCAGTCCAATAAAGGTATTCTATATCAAATATTGGATTTCATAATTGTTTCTCTGTCTTCTTTTGTTCTTGATCTTCAATAAGACATTGACAGGCCCATTAGAACCAACAGTTCTTCTTCTTGAACTCTTCTTTTGTTTTGATCTTCTTATATGAACTCCAGAGACACATTCTTCTCGCCACTCTTTCTCATTTATATATTCTTCCAACTAGTGTGAGCTATGAAACATTGTGTCCTTTGTTTGGACCATCGTACCCCTTCATTTAACAATAATCTCTGCAAATATTGTAGAAATCGAGTTCTGTTGAGGCGCTTCCTTCAAACCATTTACATATGACCGATAACGCAAAACCATGGGCTTATCAACTTAAGCGATGTATTATCTTTTACATTTATTTTTCTTATTCCATATGACCACAAGCGGTGACCAGGCGCTAGGCTAAGCGAGTGCTTGATCACTTATCAAAATCAATGGTCACGTTTTAATCTCCCGATGATATGGACGACTTTCGGTACTTTGTGACTTCGTCCTTCATGACTTCCATCCTCTTTAAAAATATCCCAAATAAAAGATGTGTTTCCATAATCTTCAACGGTTGAGAATGCTCTTCGAAGTAGATGAACGGATAGCATTAACTTCAGGTTTTGGCACTTCGGGTGATTTCTCCTTCACAATATTCCGAAATTCATTTCGCCGAAGTAAATCGAACAGTTGGAGTTTATTTGCACGATGAATGGTTCTCGTTCATTTCAGAGCTTCAGGACTTCAGGAATTAGGTCATTTGCTGGTGGTGAAACTCCCGAAGTAAAAACTCTCAGAGTGACGTAACTTGTTGACGTCACTTATTGACGTGGCATGGGCCTAGTGGCTGCCACGTGTCACTCAGATTCGTGTTTTACACATACCTGAAATGTTGATTTCATCTTGACACTTGTCATTATATGACTGTGCTACGTGTCCTTGCTGATGTGGTCTGCTGACGTAGATCTCCCAATGTGGCACATATTCTTCTCCTAGATCTAACGGTTGTCCTAACTCCTAAAATGTATCTTAGATTGACAGATGAGAGTGACTTCAGAACTTCGGCCTTCAGGCGAACTCATATGTTCTAAATCCTTTTTTCTTCGAAGTGGTCAGCACCGAAGTTGACCATTATTTTGATCCAACGACCATCATGTATTGTCCAGATCTGGTGGTCCTCATTTTCTTCAGGACTTTGGGGCTCCGACCTTCGTCATTTCTCATCATGTCCTTCCACTTTATAGATCGGACAGTCAATATCACTCCTAGAATATTTCTCAGATCGGACGACTCATGTTCTCTTTGGGACTTCGGCCTTCGGGTATTTGGGATCTCAGCCCTTTTCTAGTGGTCAACGTCGAAGTTGACCACTGTTGATCTAACGGTTCCCCTTTTCTATTCCAGATCAACGAATAATACTTAATTCTAGATCAAATCTTGATCTAACGACTGCAAAACATTCTAAAGCACTTTCTTTAGATCTGATGGTCTTTCTTTAAACCAAAAAAGATTAACTCAATCCAACTGTTATCGGGAATTCGAGTATTCGGGATCTCAGCCCTTTTTCCTTGCTTATCCTATCCTTCCACTCAACTTGATCCATCAGTTAAGAATTCTCCCAGAGCAGATCAGTGATCAGGGATGATTGTGGGGTCCCAACTAGCACGACATTTAAAACTATCGTCGATCTCCGCAATGGAAAAATTGCTCATTGGTAGTGGAACTGATGCCAACCGTAGATCTATTTGTCGGGTGACGATCGACGGTCTAGACCAATTGTGGGATTGGAATTAACGTGTTGTTTAATTCTCCCTTCGCACTCTGCAATCAATCACTACCCTTGATTTACACTTGCATATCGGACGGTCACAACTTGATCTGGTCGTTGAGTAATCCTCCAACAGTCCTTAATCCCATGGTCACCCATATGACCAACATGTAATGTATATATATAAAAAACATATTTTCAATGAACGTCCGAGATCCTTCGTCATGAATTCGATAGTTATTGACGCTTTGACCAAAAGGTAGGGGACCTGACAGGTCGTCCCAGGCTCCAGGATGGTGAGCTTCTCAAGGAGTCTAAGCACCTAGAGCCCCCACCATACCCTTGCACTACGTGTCAATAATCTATGGAGAGTGTTGTGTATATAAACCTACATAATATTTTTCACACTTCCAATGTGGGATAAATCTCGTTACATGAGACGATCAACACCGTTAATTTCATGATCGAATGGTTGTTGAGGTTTCTCACATTTTCTTGTGCATCAATCGACTTCTTAGTCTTTCCATCGATCCCGACGACATTTCTACAATGTTCTCTTCCTTCTGAGCTTTGATTAATGTCCTTGTTTATGAGCTCCATTCTTTGCATACTTTCAATGAGCTTTTCCTTCTGAGATTTGATCTCTACATATTGTCTGACATTTTATGCTAATTGTTATACCGCATACATTTATTTGTCATGAACTCTGCATATTGTTATAATGTTTGACATCATTGACAACACATTAATGACACTATGTCCAATAGTGGCTCCCGCTATCAGTAGTTGAAATCCGGGTGCAATTTGATCCAAAATACACTATTTGGGTAAAATATACAAATGGTATAGTAAAATTGGTTTTTTTTTACTATTTATAGAAAAACTTTACCCACTTTGCATAGTTTTTAATAATATTTTGGCCTAATGGATTAATACGGCAGTGGATGGAGTTGGTTTTGGTGGTTTTATCCAGGGATTCTTGGGCTTTTTAGCGCCATGTCGCTCGTTCGTAAATTTTGACAGGTATTTTCGTCAACCAGCATATAGGATAGGTCATCAATCCATTATGCACATTTGCATCATCCTATGACTACAGCGCATATGCCTTAGGTACGAACCCATTTAGTAGCAACATGGAATCTTCTTTCTCCAACTAGAAGTGTCGTTATTGAATGGTAGAGACTTACCAAACATGGGTACCCTAGTTAGATCCTCTGTGCCATTCGGTGTCCATGCACAGATGTTTGTCCATAGGACTGGGAGTCCCTTATAGCTAGCACGTGACTTTTCGTTTGAACCTAATTTCTTACTCATAAGCATGCTGACCTATACCTAGCAGGACTCCCAATGAGTCTGGTTTAAGCTCTTTTTCGACTCTCTCAAAAAGCGAAAACATTGTCAAGTGAACTTGTCTCTTTCACACTCATAAATTCAATTTGAAAGGACGTCTATTTGGTGTAAGTTTACCCCTTTTTCAAAACAAGTAGACTTAAAATGACATTTTTTGCCATTAAGTTGTAATTGCGTCTCATTCTCTTGCTCGCAGTATTGATCCTAGTGTCGGTTCTCACTTTTGCATTATAATCCTATCACCTCAGCAGTTTGCATCATCAGCCAAGCATAGCTGTGTTTATATCCTTTGCATCTTGACACCCTATACCCAAGAGGAAATATTCCCTCGAGTGTCCATCTCCTGCGTGTGCCTCCTTGCATTGAGAATAGGTATGTTCCACTACTGGAACTAGTTGCTTACTTGCAACACTCATTTCCTCCTCTGTATCATAGCATTCATTTGACTATGAAAAAATAAAAAAAGATGGGCGGGAAAAGAATATTATCTTATATCGGCAGTAGTTGTGTCGCATTTGAATAGAGAACAAACTTTTGAGTCCACTTGTCATCAAAATTTTGGGTTTATCATGACCTTAGGAAGTTGATCTCGTTACTTAGAGTTTACTCCCCCGACTAGTTACTCTTCCAGTCCTTATGGAGAGTTTTATTGGTGCCTCCTACATCACAAAGTTTCATCATTGAGTCTATGTTGCTAGAGTCTTCCATGTGTCTCATGCTCTTGCTCAAAGGATGTCTATCAAGCTATGTCGGACATTCCTCAGAACTCTTGAATTTGCATGTCATTCATACCCTCAGTGTGTCTTAGAGTTACATGAAGTTGTAGTCCTATCGTGCACCCTGGTCCTATTTTCATCATTGGTAGGTAACCTTGAACCCAGCAGTCGATATTTCATCATTGGTCGTTGACTGGGGGGTTCCCTTGTGTTCGATGGAAAGAAATCTATTCACACATTGGGATTTGTGCAGTGTCTTGGATTCCATTAGCCTTATTGGTGGTTTCCTCACCTTCGTCAATATTTTTCCTTATTGATTGTTATTCAGAGGGTATTTTTTGTGTACCGCTTGCATCTAGCACACATGAAAGATGCATAGTGTCATTGGTTCGTGAACATGTTCTTCATCCGATTTCCTCCAAATCATCAAGCTCTTGCTTTGTACCTCGTGTTGAATGATGAGAGATTCCTCAATGCTCTCCTTTCAGTGAGTCTCCTTCCATCAACTTCATCCCATCTATTCTGGAAATGAGACCTAGAGTCCTATGAGTACCTAGAGGCTTGCAGTCATCAGTGGTAGGTTCTCTCACCATCGACAATTGGCAATACATCAATGTCTCATGATCGATGGATTCTTCAAGTGTTCAACCTCAACTCCTTTATTCACACTTGTAAGAATGTACTCGATGCCTTGATCCCTACTTTCATTATCGGTAGGTTGTCTCGCATTTGTTAACATATACCTTGATGATCGGTAATCAAATGAAGTCTCATTGTGTTCAACCTCAACTCCTTTATTCACATAATGTATACTTGCACCTTTGGAAGATCATGTATAATACTTGAAGACATGAGTTCATATTCATAGATTTTCTGAGTTGTTGCTATCTTTCATTGGACCAGTACCTATGTGACTTCAGTGACCATGGGAGATCAGATTGTAATCCATTATATACAGATATCTTTAGATTGATTTTGAGACTAGTTTTATTGGGCCTTGTTTGTGACTATGACAGCCTTTGGCATGTAGCCACTTTTGTATTGCCTATTCATGGCCATGAACAGTTGTTTGGTATATTTCCACATGGATCTACAGTGTAATTCAAATTGGCAGCCATGTGTGCAAAGTCAATGCAAATTGTAATATTCTCATGAGAAACTAGTTCATCCAGCTAGGTCTCCATTACTCCACTTCTAGGTATTATAATGTATTTCGGCCATCGCAGATACTCCTCTGACCTCACACTTTAGGGGGCATCTGTTACAGCAAGATTTGTCTCAGCCTATGCAAACTTGCTCAAAAGGCCTTTTTCCATTTCCCTATGCAAAATTGAAGTCCCTTTTTGCAGTTCCCCGAGATAAAAATAATATTTTTCCACATATACACACCCTAACAGTTATACAACATGTGTATACGTAGGTTGCACCATTACAACCCGCATACATTGGGTTTTGTGCCGAAATTAAAAAATGGTGTCGGGTTTCCATGTCACATCATGAGATCCATGATCCTTGACCTTCCATAKACTGGAAACGTTCCGACTCAACCCTTCAATTCCATTTGAAGGATATAAATGGGCCCTATCCAAGCTGTGGAAAAGAGGAGAAGAATTCAACTTTGAAAGAARAGTTACTTTGGAGAACTTATTCACTTCATATTGAGTTTGCATCCCTTTATCCTTTTAAGTCTGAACACATTATTCAGCCCCCAAGATCTTCCCTACTTGATTGAGAACATAATTTTCTCTCTTATATGAGATTGCCTTTGGTGGAGGATTGAAGTGGTGGAGGCCCAGCAGGAAGGGACTTAGTTTCTCAGCTCCGAACCATGCTGACACGGAAGTTTGTAATTCATTCACTTCTACTTATTACATTTTAATAGAAATACTATTTTCTTGTCCAATTAATGTCTTGAAAATATTTGAATTGTTATTCCATGGGCATATTTGTTATGAATATTGATGGATTATACTATTGAATGTGCTAAATTTATATATTATCGCCATATGCTTGTGTTTCTTGGTTGTTGAGGACAAGTTGCAGGTATATTGCTTTGAGTCAAGTGCTCAACAGTGGAATTCATCGAACGTCTGAATGAGGTAGGCTCTTTAACTTGTCTTGTTAGCATATTTTTTTATATATCATACTTGAGATTAGAGTTGATTTCTGTATTCATTTCCGTCTATTGTGGTTTACCCCATTCCATAAAGAGATTTTCCTCGTAATAGTACCACCTCTATAAAAATGCAAGGGGACATTTTATCCTCATGAGGTTGTTGTTTGGATCTTGACCAATCTGAACATCAACAATTTTGGCGACTATGTTGGGGAACAATTTATTTTTAAGATATCTAAGGCTTTATTTCATATTTGATTGAGGAACCAGAATATCCATGTTTCAAAGTTTTGAAAAGAAGGTTCAAGAAAATTGCTACTTTTTCTAGATGCACGGTTGTTATAAAAAGATTATTGAGAGATATTTGAATGAACTCAATGATAACGTTCTTGGATCTTTTGGCACAATTTGGACATCATGACCTTTGAAGAACCAAGAATTATCAAAATTCATAAGGATGAACACCCTGGAGATTCCACTGAAAGAACTCTTAAATTCCCTGGAAACTCTATTGGAAAGATTTTAAAACCTCAAGAAAATATTCATGGCGGCTCCACCAAAGAATTGATTTCATGTTGTGATGCTCCTTTTCCTTGTCCTCCAATTCCGTCAATGGATTTACAATATGCTACAAAAGGAATAGGTACCCAAAGGAGGTGGCATATAAGCCATTTAAATCTACAAGAGATAGATTTTCAAATGCCAAACATTTCTATTAAAAAATTTCCAACATTCTTTGGGAATGTTTTAGAGGATGCAGAGTAGCATTTGTTAAAATTCAAAATCACATGTGATGTTTTTAATAAATTTGAAGATAATTTTACATATCGATTAGTTTCACAAACTTTACATGGGAATGCTCATGAATGATTCTTTTCATTGCTTCTCGAGACCAGTATTAGTCAGGATGTGTTGGAAACTTATATTCTAGAAAGTCCATCCCAAGAATGCACTGATATGCCCTATCTGGTGTTTTCAATGGTGTTTCCCACCCACCCTCTCCCACATGGACACAAGAAAATGAAGTGAGTGATTTGGAAGAAAAATATAATCAAATATTGAAATATTATTTTGAATCAAGTCATACTGCTTAAAATGAAAATGACATTTCCAATTTACAAGTGTAAGATTTCAGTACTCATATATTCCATATGACAATATTTTGAGCAGTAAGTTTAAGATTGAAATTGAAGAGTCTCCACCAAATGCACAAGAATATTTCATCCAACATGCTCATGTAGAAAATGTTTCAAAAGGTTTGTAAGGGTCACATATTGATGGTGAAAAGCCACAAGAACATTGGCCACAAAAAGAATTGGTGGAAGAAATCAATCTTAAGAACGATGATGGGAAAGATTGGCATTGCATGAAGGAAGAATGATTTCAATACATTGTTGATGAATCAAGAATTTCAAACATGGTTCTGGATAAGGAGAAATATGAAAATATTTTTAAATGGGAAACTTCTCATCCAACCAAATATAGCATCACTCATGAGAAACCAAGAATTGATTTTATTGAATCATGGTTCCAAAGTATTGTTGGCCAAGCAATGCAATCAAATTTTCATCACATCCGGCTAAGTTTTACTTCAATACACTTTTGGCCTACTCTTGACTCTTTGATAACATCCATGTTATGTTCCCCAATTCTGGAGTTTATTCCAAAAATCAGTTGGATACTCGAATGGCTCTATCGGAAATCTACCTACACTTGAAAAGTGTCCCTTTCCTCCAAGTAGGTTAGGGTAGATAGATCTTGTTTGTACATAATTTGTTTCTTCAGTAAAAGTTTTACATAATAAATAAATTGCTAGATGGAGATAATGTTTGAATACGACTCAATAGACGAATGGAGAAGGCATTTGCACCAAGATTTTGGCTTCTCAAAAACCCACAGTGGGTCATTGCCCTGCAATTGGAGTTGATCAAAACATTTCATCACCTTAATTTTCCACTCTTTGGAATAACTTTAAAAAAAAAAATCATAATGACTAATTTGTGTATTCTCATCAAATCATGGTGTATCCCTTATTCTTAGCTTCATCATGTATTTTATAGAATCAAAATCCGACTTTGTATGCCCAAGATACTCATAGTTTTTTCTAATTTCCCGATAATGAGATTGCAAGAAGAGCTTTGAAGAATTGATGAGGAATTTTTTCTAAGTGTTGTGCCCATCTTATTCCATGTGAAACACTTAGTCCTTTCTCACATAGCTCATTACTCTCATTTTATAACTTTCCTTACTCTCCTCTCCATGCTTAACCCATTTTCTTTTTCATCATCCACTTAGTTATTTTCATAATACCCACTACTTAGTCATTTTCATAATTCATCTCCACGTTCATTTTCATAATTAATTTTCCATTTTCATAATTAATTTCCATTTTCCATGTTCACTTATTCATTTTCCATTTACCATTTTACTTTTCCGAATTTATATTTCCATTTTCCATTTTCAATATTTCCATTTTCCATTTTTTATATTTCCATTTTCTATATTTTCACAATTTCTATGTTCATTTTCATAATTCATTTCCATTTACCCATAATTCATTTCCATTTTCTAGTTCATTTTTGTAATTCATTTACATTTTCCTTTTTTCATTTTTCTATTTTTCGTTTCCCATAATTCATTTCCATTTTCTTATTTTCATGTAACTCTATGACTCACATAACCTTACTACTTACATCCCCAACACTTACCATGTTTTAATCTTCTTACACTTAGTCATTTTTATGCTTTATGGGAGTAAAACATGCCCCAAACCTGCATATCCCTGGGTCATTAAACATGTAATCGTGCTACCTACAAACTACACCTCTTACTTCTGTGTCCTCCAGAATGCATTTTCACATTTTTCATACTTAAACATTTTATTTAAATGTGGATGGGGGATGACTTACTTCCCCATTTACCTTTTTTACATTATCTTCATACCTACATGGGTGCAGACCCTCAATCCTACATTCACTATAATGCACTCCCTCGATCCTGCATTCACTATAATGCACTCTCCATTCCCCTTTTTTCACCTCATACTTGGTCATTTTTACCATTTTTTATCCCCTCACCTACCTCTCCATTTCCTTTTTCTCACCTCATACTTAGTCATTTTTACCATTTTTTATCCTCTCACCTACCTCCTTTACCTCTGCATTATCGTAACTCCACAAACCATACATTTAGTTTTTAATATTATTTCCTATCCTAAGTTCCCCTTTTTCGTAGACCTACCATATTGGGACATGTGGTAGTGAGGTGGCCCCATCCCCTAATGAGATGTGGCATTGAGGTGGACTAATCCTTTAATGACACGTGGACATGACGTGGACCTAGCCATGGGTGACACATGGCAGGTGATTGGGTGGTGATTGGACATGACATGTCGGGAATTCATAGGTTGATTGGGTGATGATTGGGTGATGACTGGGCAACCAAAATATTACGAAGACATAAATTTGTCTAAGGAACGAGAGCTACACTAATGCCTTTATAATCTCCTTTGTTTCACATGAATGATAAGGAAGAATTTTCATTAAAAACACTAATGAGTCACTCACCAAAATGCATGTGGGACTAAAGAGAGTGAAATTAAATCAAAGGCTAAGAATGATCCACAAACCAGATCGATGGTTGTTGAGCAGTCATCTTCCAGATATTATAACTCATGATCCATAGGTTTGTTTTGGTCAAATGATACCTTGTCAGAAAGGTAATTTGACAAGGAAGACAATGAGACAAGTTGCAATGGCTGAATTTGGCCATAATTCTTCCAAAAAAAAAAAAAAATATCAGTCAGCTCACTTTTCATGACTTCTTGGGAAATTTATTTGGAACCTCGAATGAAGATTGATCCTAGAATGGTTTCCATGGCTAAGAAGTCAATTAAAATGCTCATAAAATTAAAATACAATCCACTTCTTTTCAAACAGTCGGCTTCAATTTTTCAAAATAAAAGTTCATTAAATAACGTTTATAAAATACTGAAGTGGGTCCCACTTGGAGGCACGAATTTCAATGAAATAAATTCATTAATAAGAATTAATTCCAAAAAGAGGAAACACGTGGGAACTTGTAGAAGAACAAAAACCCTAACTAATTCAAGAAACGTTGGGAGAAGATTTAAAAAGGGTAGAGCACCATCAAAAAAAGTTGTTATCAGACCATCAATGGGTGATATTATCAAACTAGCATTGTTCAACCTTTAGTACATTGCCAAATTTCTCATCTGCAAATACAGATCACCATTTTCTTACTTCTTCTTCTTCTACATAATTTCTCTCAAGGCTTTGTGTTTCTATGTTTGAGAGCGAGCATAAGGCTGAGTTCTTGTGTGTTTTTCTTTTATTTCTTCAAGGTCTCTTCCTTAAAAGATCAATAGGAGTATTTTACAGCCATATATATGATTGATAATGTAAGCTAGGGTTGTCTAATAGGGTTGGCAGGCTTTGTTTATGAACATTAGTCAATTGGTTTACTGAAACGATTTGTATTGTGACATATATTTTATGTATTGAACTCCTCATAGAACTATTTCAGGATATTACATTATCAAAATCTCAAAAACTTTGATTTCAATCATGAAATTCCAAATGTGTATCTATCATAATATTTTTTGTGCCTAATGAAATGATCATTTAAAGTTTTTTGAAGTGATCAACCCCACTTCACTCCTCTTTCTCTTGTGAGAAAAAATGGTTGCCTCTTCTACTTGCATGTGTTTCAGAGGAATGTTATAATCAAGTTGAGAACATATTTATTTTTATATTGAAGCCATTATTTATCTTTTTATTGTTCAAAAGCTTCTTGGTCCATTTCCAGGCAAATGTTTCACTCAAGGGGAAATATGGTTATCAAGAACCATTTTACATAAAAACTAAAGAAATAAATATTTGGGGTTTGTTGTTTAGAATTATCCCATTTGACAGCCCAATCCAAGAACACCAAGATACATATTTCAGACAATAACAGAGGAGTTCCACCTCTATAAAAACATAGGGGAATATTTTATCCTCGTGAGGTTGTTGTTAGGATCTTGACCAATCTGAACATCAACAAGAGACAAGCACAACAAATTCGAAAGAAGAAGACATGTCAGTACTGTGGAAAGACTAGACATGTGGATAAATTATGCAATAAGAAGAAATATGATTTAGAAGAGAAGGTTAAATGCCTTGAAGGAGACGTGTCCTTTGTACGATGACTTGCTAATAATTTCACCTTCCAAGCTGGGACTTATTGGGCCTTGATGTCTCATTCTGCGTAGAACAAATGGGTAGTCAACTTTGGGTGCACCCATCGCATGGCTAAAGATGCATCTTTGTTCACGAGACTAAATAAAGTTGAGGATAGTAAAATCTATGTTGTTGATGATTTTTCTTTGGATGTTGTTGGTCAGGGTGATGTTTCTTGTTGACATGGGAAAATCATCGATGTCTATCATGTTCCAAATCTCAGTGCCAATATGTTTTCTATTGCTTATTTAACACAGACATGTAATATTGTAGAATTTTGGCCAGATCAGTTCTATGTTCGTGATTTGAAGAAAGGTAATTCGATCATCGTTGGCAGGATTCTCGACCCGAAAAATAATTTGTACAAGTTTCATGACTTGACTCAACTTGAACCAGAACCGACTGCACTTGTTTCTCACACCAACAAGCGAAGTCGAATTTGGCATGAGCAACTCAGACACTTGAATTTTCGAAGTCTGCAGGAACTGGCAACTCAAAACATGGTTGTTGTTTTATCCAAGGTGTTCCCCCCTAAAGGACTCTATAAGTGTTGTGTACTTGGGAAGCATCAACATGAATCATTCGATTCTAGGAAAGCATGGAAAGCATAGAACCTACTAGAATTGGTTCATAGTGATGTCTATTTCCTCAATTTACCTTCACTAGTAGGTTCAAGATACATTTTTATCTTCATTAATGATCTATCTCGTCATACATGGGTTTACTTTCTGAAGAATAAGAACCTTGTCTTTGAGAAGTTCAAGGAGTTTTGGGCCTTTTCTAAAAAGCAATGTGGTTGACCCATCAAATTACTGAGATCGGAAAATGGTGGTGAGTATGTAAATCAACCTTTTGAAGAATACCTACTTCGATTTGGTATTAACTGACAGTGGTCGGTTCCTCACACACCTCGTCAAAATGGAGTTGCAAAATTCAAGAATCGAATGTTAGTTGAAATGGCTAGATGTATTTTGCAAGATAAAGACCTGCCTCCTCACTTTTGGGATGAAGTGGTATACTATGAAAATTATTTTCTTAATTGCATCTCAACTCGAGCTATTTCTTCCATGACTCCATTTGAACGACGATATGTGAATATTCCTTCATTCATCCACCTCTGTGTGTTTGGATGTGTTTCGTGGGCTCACATTCCTTATTATTGTAAAAAGAAGTTGGATGCAAAGAGCCATGCTTGCATCATGATGGGCTACTCTGAAGAGTTGAAATCATATCAATTGTTTGATCTTGTCAAATGGAAAATCATTGTCAGACGTAATGCTCGGTTTGATAAGAAGTGTTTAGGCGTTAATTTGTTGAATGCATCTTCTTTGTTGCTACGGGATGATGCATTTGATGTTTTCTTTAACATGGGTGCTCATGTTCCATTTTTTAGTCCTTCGAATGGACAGTTGAACTTCCTCCTTGTTAAAACTAGATTTTCGACGTCTGAGTCGACTAGTATGTCATCCTCTGTTTCAATAGGTCTGCTAACTAAAGACCCTCCAACTTTTGACCGACCTACTAAAGTGAACCAAAGTTCACTTGTTTATTGTCTACCTCAATGGGCTGCCGAGACAATTGAAGTTGTTGGAGCTAATATTGGAGATGCCTCCTACAGACGACAGACTCGAAGTCAAGAGAAAAATGTCGGTGTTTCCTTGATGACTCGTGTGCTTGAAACTTCTGACCATATCACATACTCACATGTTGAAGGATGACCTGAATGGGAGAAGACCATGAAGACATAAATTGATTCTTTGTCAAAGAATCATACATGCGACTTGGTTCCCTGACTATAAGGGAAGAACATTATGAAGTTTCAATGGGTCTACAGGACCAAATTTACCTCTGAATTTATTGTTAATCGACATAAAGCATGCCTAGTTGCAAAGGGGTTTTATCAACAAGAAGGCATAAACTACATTGAAACCTTTTCTCTGGTTGTAAAGATTAACTATGTTCGACTGATTCTTTCCCTTGATTCTTGTTTTGGATGGAAAATCCATCAGATGAATGTGAAGAGTGATTTTCTTCATGGAGACCCACCTGAAGAAATTTTCATGGAACGACCACCTCGTTTTGTGACATATTCAAATTTGGTTTGTCGACTCAAGAAGTTGCTTTATGGTTTGAAGTAGGCTCCTCGAGCTTGGTATGCTAAGATCAACAGTTTCTTTCTTCAACTTAGTTTCAAATAGTGTGAATATGATCACAGGTTGTATGTACTCCAAACCAATGGTGACACTTTGATTGTTGTTGTATATGTAGATGAATTAATCATTACTGGAAATAAGAATGATTTCATCCTTAGACTGAAGAAACAACTTGTTGACTCCTTTGATATGACAGACCTTGGTACTCTACAATATTTTTTGGGTCTTCAAGTATTACCACTTTGTGATGGATTTTTCATTTCTCAGTCTAAATATATGATCGATATGTTGACACACTATAACATGGTTGATTGCAAACCTTGTGCTACTCCCTTTCATTCTGAAGTAAAGCTCACCAAAACCTATCAAACACCCTAAGTCGATGCTACACTATAGCGACAATTGGTCAGAAACATTATTTATCTTACTCATAGTTGACCTCACATTTCCTTTTTTGTTAGTGTGGTTTCTCGGTTTATGCAGGACCCTAAAGAAAACCATTATAAAGTAATCAAATTAACAGTTCACTATCTAAAGGGTACCACTCATTTTGGTATCAAGTATTTTCGAAGTTCAGATCTGCGAGTCGACTACACCAACTCTGAATGGGCTGGTAGCGGTGATGATCAGAAATCCACTTCTTTCTATGTGTTTGAATATAGCACTATACCTTTGGTGTGGTCATGGAAGAAACATAAGGTAGTCTCTTTTTAAACTACAGAAGCAGAATATCGTGACATCGTTCAAGCAGGTACTGAAGCAGTGATAACCAGAGTGTTATACATGTTGCTGACAATGTTGTTGCTCACAGTAAGATGAAGCATGTTGAGCTCCATGCTCACTATTTGAGACAGTTGTTTCATGAGAATATTGTCTCCCTTGAATATTTTAGAACAAAATATCAGGTTGTTGATATATTCACCAAACCTTTAGCTAAATCTAGATTTATCAAGCTCCACGTGAAGCTTGGGCTTCTAGAATATGCAATTATGGAGGGGTGTCCTAATGACGTAATTTCACCTCCTGAATATCCAGATTTATTTGTTGATGGGGGGTGTTGGAACATAAATAATTGATGGTTCATCATACTCCTGGGTGCAGTTGGTCAAGAGGTCAACCTACAACTGGATATAGTCGGTCGAGCGATCGACCAGCACACTACACCAGTCAGTTGAGTAGTCGACGTGCCTGTCAGTCAGACAGTTAACCAATAGTCAAAGATAGTTGGGCAGTGGATTGACCAACCCAGAAATCGACTACGAGTTAGAAGCGTAGGAAATCGGGTCGAACATCCTTGTCAAGCCAATTCGACAAAGCAAATTTGGCGGAGTCAACTCTAATAGTTGACAGTTACAAGTGGACAAGATATTTAGAATTATATGGAAGTTGATTAGATATTGAAACTACAAAAGTAGATCCCTTGGTTCATTATAAATCATGGAGAATGTGCAATAGATCATGCAGATCAAGATGTGAAACATGCACTATGATGTTCTTATCATAGTGCACCTTGCTTACATCTCTTTTTCATATGAGCATTATATTCTAGGAAAGGAAATGATCATCCACATTGATCATTAGCCTCTGCAATTCATGCAGACACAAGGAAAGTTGCAAAATGACTACCACCAGAAGTGGTCCACATACCTACAATAATTTCATTTGAACTAAAGTACAATAAGGGCAGCACCATCCATGTCATAGATGACCTCATTCGACCCTTGGTTGTGGCACTAACTACAGTTCTTAAATCCTATGGGCATGAAACCTCTGGGTAGCCACAATTATACAACAATGACTCTGACTTCACTGCTACCTATCAAAAATTGAGCACAACCACTCTAGTTCCAAGCTTTCATCTCCAAGAGAGACTACTATTCCATATGGGACACCTGAATGTTCCTTCAAGTAAGCACATGAAGCTGATTTTGGAAGCTCATTACAGTCGGGTGGTAGGACACTTTGGTGTAGAAAAAGTAGTGGTAGTAATGCAAAATTCATTTTATTGGCCGAAGCTTTGAAAATATGTCAATAATTATATGAGATCATGCATTCTATGTACCATTGCCAAACTTGCCATTAAGAAATAGGGGTTGTACACCCCTCTTCCTACTCCTTATAATCCTTCGGAGTCCATCTCCATGGATTACATGTATGGTGTACCTTCAACCAAGCATGGTAATGATTGTTTCATCATGGTCATTGATCGATTCTCTAAGATGGAAGTTTTGACACTATACATGAAGAGTATCGCAGTCGAGGCCACTACTAAGATCTTCTTTTAGCATGCTTGGGTTCATTTTTGGCTCCCATGGACCATTATTTTAGATCGAGACAGTATGTTCTTGAGTACTTTTTGGTCCATCCTATAGTTGATGATGGACACCAAGACAACCAAATCCACTGCTTTCCACCCACCAAGATGAAAAAAATTGTAATCCTCAGATATTTCTTTCCAATGAGCTACCATGCACCCCAAACGGAGATCATATGTAAAAGTTGTGACCACATGGAGTTGTAGTATCAACTAACCACTTTGGGGCCTACAATACTTTTGGCATTTTGACTTCTAGGGTTAGGTTTTTTATGTTTAGAGTTTTTTCCTCTTTATTTTTTAGGCTTCATGATAAAATTCCCTTTTCAACCTCGTTGTACTCAGCGCTTTTTGAATGATCGTAGACGACATCTCTTTCTCTTCAAAGATAAGCTACCACCATTCTAGTCAGTTTGTGTTCTACAGTACTCTACTATTTTATTCATTAATAGAATTAGGTTTTCATTGTATTGTTGTCCTCTCTATATTTCTATGTGTGTTCCATTTTGTTCTCCATATAATCCGGTTCAATAATCCAACCCAGAAAGTTGTAAATAACCCAACTCTAAATTCAATTATTTAACTACTAAATAAAAATATATCTAACGACTAACCAAAATTAGATCAAACTTCGATAACAAAAATTATACCATTAGTCAACAATTAAAATACGTAGACAATGATGCTCGGTGCTCATTTCAGGTTACATTTAACATGTCGACTAAATTTGAATACGTCGTAATTAGATATCCACTCATACATATGATCCCGTAAATTGCATTCAAGTGAAACAGTGGGATACATGGCGTTCAAAACTAGAAATGTGTAAACTCTCACTAACAAGAATGAATAAGGAAATATTAATTAGGGAAAAAAGTATCCTTTCTTTTTATGATTTCCTTCACGATCATCCATACAAATGGATAATACCAAATCGTATCAATGGAGTTAAAGGGGAACTAAGAGTTTGATATTAGGTGATTCAATGCATAGGCGTAAGTTCCAATGCATAGGGGAAATCATTCATTCTTAGGTTTTTTTTCTTGTTTTCTTTAGAGTGAAACACTTCCTAAGCGTAAGTTCAATGATGAACTTCTAGAAAACCTTGCCAAGACCACGGAAGCTTCTATAGATAACATTTTGACATTCTCCTCTGACTTCTTTATTTTATGTGAGTCAAAGAATGAAGGCTTGCATAGTGATGTAATGTATTAAATTATTCAATCTTTTTTTTCTTTTTTTTTAAAGCAAAATGGTGTTTGGAATGCATATGGACCTCTGATTCACTGAACGAATTGGTCCCTATCGAAATGAATCGAAAGGTTCAAACTTTTGAGCCAAAAGGACTCATTCTATAACTATGCAGATAGCCCATGAGCCTGTAAGATAATTTGTGATCGTTCAGTCAATAAATGAGAGGAAACCCATTTATGTTTAGTGTGAGTTTATATGAATAAAATCTGAATATTTACATGACTAGAACACAATGGATTTAAGCATTATTATGACTTAAGTAAAAATCTTATAGATTTAATTCTCTGTTTTACAAGTAATCTAACAATTTATCGTTTTAATGCACAATGATTCACATAGTTTATTTTATCACTATTTGTTGTATTATTCTGAACCTATTGATACACAATTTAAAAACTCCAATAATGTAATCTTTGTTGTATTAATATGAAGTGATTGAAACATAAACTAGCACAACCACATTATAAAAGTTGTTGATATACATGGATAGACGCCATTAGCTTGGAAAGGTGGAAAATGGAATTGATCAAACTATATCAACCACTTGTATAATGTTGTTGTTCTAGTTGAAGAGCAACCTACATGGGGAGGATTGGTGTATGTGGTTGTGCTAGTTACCTGTGTGGGGAAGATTTGTGTGTGTGTATCCAAACTATTTATACATTGTTTGCATCTACTTAGATACATTAATTAACGTATATGAGGATAATTATACATTCTTTGATTAATCTAATTATTTATTAATACATTATACATTACTAACAATAGTACAATAATGTATTAATGTATTAAGGTATTAATACATTAATGTATTAATGTATACATGAATTCATTAAATTAATTAGTTTATTAATACATAATAAATGTATTAATTAATTCAAAAGTTAAGTAAAAATTAATAAGTTATGTGGTTGACTATGGTTACGGTCCACGTAAGTTATGGTCCACAACCATGGGTTTTAAATAGTTACTCATGGTTGACTATGGTGGACAACATTTGACAATGGTTACCATGTTCACCATGTTCACTGTGGTTAACTATGGTTGACCATGGTTGACTACGATTGACTATGCTTGACTATGGTTTACATAGTTGACTATGGTTGGAAACATTTGACTATGGTTACCATGTTGCACATGTTGACCATGGTTGACTATGGTTGACCAAGGTACACCATGGTTAATTATGGAAGACAGACTATGTATGGCCATGGTTGATCATGGGTGAGTATGATTCGCTATGCTTAACCAAGTTTGACCATGTTGATTATGGTTGACCATGTTTGACCATGTAGACTAGTCATGACCATGTTTGACGAAGTTTGACCATGGTTAACTATGGTTGTTTATGGTTGCCCATGAAAGCCTATAGTTGACCATGTTGACTAGGGTTGACCAAAGTTAGCTATGGTTTCCCATGGTAGCCTATGGTTGACCAAGGTTTAGTACGGTTGACCAAGGCAGATCATGATCAACTAAGACCATGGGTGACTATAATAAATTTTTAATTAACCCTTTCAGCACAGTTGACTATGGTTGACCAGGGTAGACCATGGTCGACTATAGGAGGTCATGTTGACCATGGGTGGAAATGTATGACCATGGTTGACTATAGTTGACCATAGGTTAACATGTTTGACTATGTGTAACCATGGATTACCAATGTGACTATGTTTGAACATGTATGACCGTGGTTGACAATGTTTGATCATGTTTGACCACATTGACTATGGTTGACCATGTTTGTGCATGTAGAATATGTATGACCATGGTTGAATATGGTTGTTTATGGTTGCCCATGAAAGGATATAGTTGACTATGGATGACCATCATTAACAATGTTTTATAATGGTGATCATGTTGCCCATCTCGACCATGGTTGTCTATAGTTTACCAACATTGACTATAATTACTCGTGGTTGCCTGTGGTTGAGACTGTTTGACCAAGATACACCATGGTCAACTATTGAAGACCATATTGACCATGGGTAACTATGACATTGTGACATTGGGTTTATAAATATATTATATGATTTAAATCCAAAATATATTTATAATGTTAAATAATTATATATTTATTAATATGTAATATAATTATTAAGAAATTAATATATAATATATAATTAAGAAATTATTTATTAAATATGATATAAGTAAATTAGAAATATTATAATACTATATATTTATATACTATATTTCACCATTAATATATGACATAAACATATGTGTGTAATATATTTCGCCATTAATATATGACATAAACATGTGTGTAATAGTGTTTATATATTAATAATTACCTCTTAATCATGGTTAAATAATTAATATATTATTTAATCACTTTAATATATAATATTATATAAATATAGTCAATCATGGGAAACCATAGTCAATATGGTCACCCATGTTATTCATGGTCAACCATAATCAACTATAGTCATCCATAATCAACATGGTCAACCATGGTGAACCATAGTTTTTCATGATCAACCATACTAAACCATAGTCATCTCATAGTCAACATAGTCAAACATGTTGAATATGGTTGACTATTGTAAACTTAGTTGACTATGGTTGACCATGGTAAACAATAGTCAACCATGACATCTATGGTTCACCATGGGAAACCATGTTCACTATGGTTGATAATGTAGACAATGTATGACCACTTTTGACCATGGTTAACCATGGTTGTCTATAGTTTCTCATGAAAGGCCATAGTTGACTATGGTTAACCATAGATGACTACAATTAATAATGGTTCACTATGTATGACCATGGTTGACTATGGTTGACTAGGAGTGACCATGTTTGACTATGGTTGACCATGGGTGACCATGTTTGACTTTGGTTGAACATGGATGACCATGGTTGACTATGGTTGGTCAACCATGGTGACTATGGTTAGCCATGTTGACCCTGGTCAACCATGATGTATATGGTTGACCAAGGTCAACAATGTTGATCGTGGTTGACCAGCTACATTATGTATAAATACAGTTTACCATGGTAAATTATAGTTGTCTATGGTTTCCCATGAAAGAATATAGGTGACTATGGTTGACCATGGGTGACTATGATTGACCATGGTTGACTATGGTTGACCAAGGGTAACCATATTTGACTATGGTTTCCCATCGATGAACATGTTTGACTTTGGTTGACCATGAATGACCATGGTTGACACTATTTAAACATAGTTCACCATGGTTTACTATTGTTTACTATGGTTGGCTTGCATCATAATGAGATGTTGGTGAAGAGTTAGTTTTTGATTGTGATGTGAGGACATGCTTTCACATTATGACGTTATGTTATGTTCATCTCATTGCAATGTTAGGTTTTGTTCGACACATAGTGACATCGAATTATGTTTGTTACATTGTGACGTTGGGTTATGGTCGAAACAATGAAATGTCACATTTTGTTCATCACATTATGACGTTGAGCTATGGTCATCACATCGCGATGTCGGGTTTTCTTCATTACACTATGATGTATGGTTATGTTCGTCGCATTGCGACAATGGAATATGTCTGTCACATTGCAATATAGGGTTATGTTAATGACATTGCAATATAGGGTTATGCTAATGACATTGCAATGTTGGGTTATGTTCATCTCAATGCGAAATTGGGATATATTCATCTCATTGTGACATTGGGTTTTGTACATTGCATTGCGACATCGAGGTATAATCGACAGATTAGGGTTATGTTGATGCTTGAATCCGTCCGGATTGAAACGACAACCTCACGAGGATATGAACCCCCTTGCATTTTTAGAGAGGTGGTGCTCCTCTTTGGCTAAAAGATATATCTTGAATATCTTGGATTAGGAGAATGTCAAGGCAGCAATCCCTGGATCTTTATTGCTTGAAATTATGAAATGATATGGTTCTTCAATAACCTGATCTGATCTTTGTATGAAGCAAGAAGTCTTTAAAAATTTGAAAAGATTGAAGGAGGGCTTCAACATCAGAATTTCTTTGGGATCAACATCACATACACAATCTTATTAATCATATATAAATGCATCCATGTCTTATTCATGAAAAATAGGAGAGAATAATTTGATCATCTCAAATAATTTTAAAATAGTACTACTATCAAGATCAAAAGAGAATTTGATAGGTCAATCTCAAATACCTCATACTTAAGACTCAAAGTTACAAGATACAATCGAAATCAACCTCGAAGCAATTCTTTGTGGAGTTTATTCATGAAAAATTTTCATCATTACAAAAACTTTGACAGACGTGTATATGTTGGTAAATACTGCATGATCATACAAGAAAAATATTTTGGAAGAATACAAGAAGAACACTCAAGAACTCAGTCGTGTGCCCAATTCAGAGACTCGAGCATAAAGCTATGAGAAATGGTGTAGAAGAATAGAAAGAGTAGAGAAGATGGAGATCTATTTTCTTTAATCAAAAGTTTGGTTGTGTATTCATGGTTGTACCTTCTTCTTCCTCTGATATTTTGCCCTTCCCCTCTGATAATTCTAATTATAGCCCTTGATGATGTATTTCTTCTCTTTTAAAGTTGGTTCTTCTAACTACTTGAGTAGTTAGGGTTTTTCCTTCTTGAATTTCTCATACAATTTTCTTCTTGAAACATTCCATTTAATTAATGCTTCATTAACTCCTCATTAATAAATTTACATCATTAATATTCAAATATTTCAAATGGGTCATTTTCCCTTTTTTAATAAAAGTTTTTTCAAATAAACTTTTATTTTCAAAATTCAATTATATGTCTTTTAAAGAGGGGGATTGTGTTTTAATTTTCTGAAAGTGATAATCAACTTTATATCCATGGAAATAAGTATGATGTTATATTCATCATCTTATCTTTCCAACGATATATTTTTTTCCAAAATTCGTCTCTTGGATCTCAAGATATGAGCTCATGAAGTTGAGTTATCACGCAAGCCCATCAAAAATGGTATTGGCTGATATTTTAATTTATGGGGAAATAATAGAAACTTTCAGCCCTTGAAACCTACATCATCATCTTCTACATCGAAATAAATTTCAAACAGTATAAATTTTGCACCCTTCGCAAGATTAACACTCAGCCATCGTCGATCAAAATTGATGGGAAAATGTGGGCCCTTGATCTTGGATTCATCCTCCTTTAGGAAATTTCGACTTTTCTTCATGAAAATTATCCCACAGGAATGGGAATAGGAAATTCTTAGTGGCATACAATGTTAAGTTTAACATACACTTGACAAGAAACAAAGAAGAGAGGAGATTATGGAGCTTGGAGGATTCGACCCTTAAGAAATTGTTGAATAAAATAATAATTTTGCATGCCAAGTCAACCACCAATCTACCCAGTCAACACATAAATCAGCCTACCAAATATTTCTATGTGTCATATTCTGATAATTCATCATTAACTGCCACATGTCACATTCATAAGCTACCAAATGTCACCAGTGACTAAATGCCATGTGTTTCCAATAAGAATTTTTCACATGTCTTCCTCCTTGAGCTGCCATTTGGTTCCATTCATGAAATGTCATGTGGATGTATTTCATTGGTTAAAAAAGTGCCATGTCATCATATCAAAGGCTTCCATGTGTCGAAATCTGATTAGTTCAGAATAAGAAATCATTTGATTGGTTAATATTCCATATCCTATACTTAGGATAAAAAGCTTAATGAAGGGAAAGAACGTGAGTTTAAGTGAGAGAAGGAAATATAGTGTCAAGTTGGAGGACATGGAGTGCATGGCGGGTTCATGGAGGGAAGTGAAGTGAGTCTGCCAACTCGACAAGAATTTTAAGAAATAATCTAAGTGTTTAAAAGGAAGGTGGAGTATAGTGAAGGGGACTGAACGAGAAAGGGGGAAGGGTAGAAATGTAGGTGGCATAAGTGAGGGGGAGGGAGAAATGAGGAGAGTGGAATTTTGTACTCATGGGATGAGGAATGTGAGGGAGATGGGTGAGTGAGTCTGAGAGTCTGAAAGCACTTAAAAATTAGACTAAGTATGGAGTGGTGAGGGGGTGAGAGGGGGTGTGAGAGTATGGCAGGTTTAAGTGAGGGGGTAATTTGAGGGGAGCGGAAGTGAGGGAGGTGGGAAATCTAGGTCGTGGAATCGCGGGGTGTGGGAGTATATGAGTGAGTCTGCGAGTCTGAGAAGGACTTAGTTACTAAGTATGGAATGGGGAAGGTAAGGGATAAGGGAGTGTATGGTGGGTAATATGAAGCCCATAAAATAAGAATAAAATAGGGTCTTGGGCCCGTGAAATTTTATATGTGCTTGCAAGAAATTAGCTTTATTTAACATGGAATAAGCGCACCCTTTTCCGCTTGAAATTTAAACCTGGATATCTTGAGCATATGAACTTCGATTTCCGATCCAAAAAATGTGTGGTGAAGCTGAGATTGAGGGAGACACATTGAAATTATAATAGTTAAAAAAATTTCATCTTTCAATATCATTTTTTTTACTAATCCAAGAGTGGGAAATTATAGGTGACCAATTTTGGTCAACAATTGGCTCCAACTATGGGATAGTGACCCCCTGTGGGTTGCTGAGAACACCAGAATATCAAGACCGGTTACTTTCTCCATTGAGATATGCAGTCATCTTCAAAAAAAAATCTTTTAATTCACTTATTTCATGGAGTTATATTCAAACTTCAATATAAAGACCGACTTATTATGAAAAGATAAACTAAAGAAACAAAACATGTACATACATGATCTACCTAACCTAACTTAATTGAAAGAAAGGGACACCTTAGGTGTAATAAGATTTCCAATGGATCCATTCAAGTATTGACTTGATCTTTGGAATGAACTCCAAAACGGTGAAACATGTTGAGACTTGTACCAATGAATCATGGGTACTTTCAATGTGTACTGGATAAAAATTGGACCAAGTATACGGAGGATCTGACTGCATTGCTTCACCAACAATGCTTTGAAACCATAATTCGATGAATTCAATTCTTGGTTGATGAAGAATATTATTGCCTTTGATTGAATGAGGAGTTTCCAATCTTTGAATACATTCATCTTTATCCTTATTTCCAACCACTTCCAAGGTTCTTGATTCATCAACAATGTCTTGAAAAGACTCTTCCTTCTTCTAAAGGTAATATTGCTCATCATTCTTCTCAAAATTCATTTCTTTCACCAATTGTTCTTTCTGCCAAGTGTTATAACCCTAAATTGCACCACACATGCTTACCTGGCATCAGGCCAACTCATATCCCTTCTTTGCCAAAACTCTGATGAACAACTCTTTGAAAATCCTCTTGTGTAAAGGCCCACGCGCCCTAACCCATTACTACACGCGTGTACACGCTGGGTGACTCACAACAGCCCGTGTGTACCTACCAAAGCACGAAAAAAGGAAAGTTGTCGACGGAACAAAAATATATGGGTCAGTTAACTGAAACTCCCGGCCATGCATGGTCGAGGGTTCGTCCAAAACCCTAGCTCCTTCTAGCCTATAAAAGAAGGGGTAGGGGTACCATTTGGAGGAGGAAAAAATATAGCGAAGAAACTCTGCCCATTTACGTAATCCATTGTCCCAACCCTTTATCCTTTCNTCATGCCAAAGGAGATTTAACGCAAAGTAGTTGAAGGACAGAAGAAGAGGAGCCCAGGATCAAGTTCAAGGAGCAGTGGCCGGTCTCAGTTTTTTGTAAGTTGATTCACTTTACATAATAAAAAGAATGTGTTTCCCGTCCCAATTCATGAGTTTTCTATGATTCGATTGGTTTATGTTTAATTTATAACCCTTGAGTATAGAAGTAGCATGCATGCATAGTTTTTGTTTGTCTTGAGTGCAGGTCATCTTTGGAAGGAGCAGCGCAAACAAGTAATCAAGCACAGCGGAGGATTTACATCGAACGTCGGTAATAAGGTAGGTGGTCCTTTTCCATGCATTTACTGAGAAAAAGGGGTTTAAATCTTGGGATGTAGGTAAAAAAGTAGTTTCTATTCGGTCAAATCTGCATGCAAAGTCAGACTCTAATTTGCTAGTTTGTAGGGTGTTTTTCCCAACAACAGAATTGGCGACCATACTGGGGAGAATACTCTTTAGGGTTCCTGGATTTATTTAATTTTTTGGGTAGTTTAAAGACTAGGTTTTCTGTTTTTTCTTTGCCTGTCTTTTTCTTTTATTTCTGTAAGCTCTGAGCTAGCAGGGAGTCTAGTTTTCCATACCAGCTTTCCATGAATTTTGCTTGACTGTGTTTTTCGGGACACACAGAGGTACACATGGCCTGCATAAGGCCTGAATGCATGTACTCACGCCCTATCCTCTTACAGCCTGCATGTGAACGCTAGCTGTAGAGATATCAGTAGTGTATAGGAGTGCAGAGAACTTTACAGGCAGTCCTCCTCTTCCCTGTCAGAATCACACATTCTCAGGGGGTTTTCTGGAATCCTGTCTAAGTCTTGCTTGTTAACAGTCCTATCTCGGATTGCT
>JASDQU010102803.1:235269-261240 GCA_032191745.1 Picea mariana
TCATGCCTTCCCCTTCCTCCCCCTCCTCCCCTGAAGTTTCCTATGTTCCCCTCATGAATCCTCCAATCTCATTTTTCCACTTCCCCGTTCCCCTGAGGTCTCCTTCACCCCTCGGGTAAGAAAATATGCTTTGAGATCCAAATCCTGAATCCCTCCCCCTTTCCTTGGAGGCCTAGCCCTCGACCCCCCTCCCCTTGCCCAGGTAGGCAAGAAATCCCATCTTTCAAAAGCAAAAGAACAAGCCGCTGTAGAAATCTGGAAAGGAACCCAAGCGACCATCACCAGTGCCCTTAGAGCAAGGAAATCCCTTACACCGAAGGAAAAATGATATTCCTCTCCTTCAATGCACGAGGGGTTGGGGGTGCCCCAAAGAATGTACCCCACAAATGTATGTTTCTAAGCCTAAATCCGGATGTTATCATAATACATGAGACTATGTGCTCGGGTGAAAAAGATAGAGAAATTTTTAGTCCTTGGCTTAGGAATTGGTCCTTCAACACAATTGACACTACAAGTCTATCGAGAGGACTACTTAACAGATGGAGCCCCAATTTTCATGCCTTGTCCTCCTCACTTGTCCAAACTTCTATTTCATTCAATTTAAAACATAAGAATATTGATATAGCCTTCTCAATGGTTAATATGTATGGTCCCTATTCTCATAGGACCTCCTTTTGGGAGGATTTGGTCTCTGCAAGTGTTTTTTGTGACCCTCTTTTGGTGGTGGGGGCGGGGGGGGACTTGAATTTCATCCTCTCCTTACAGAAAGTTTGTGGAATGCACCCCAGGGCAGAAATGCAAAGTTTTGTTTTCATCTTTTTTATAAAAGGCCAGATTGGTGGATATTGAACCTGTGAAGCTCTCCCCCACTTGAAGAAATTTTAGAACTGGTAATGAGGAGGTTGCAAAAATATTGGACTGATTTTTAATCTCCAAGGCCCTCCTAAATTTGGGATCTTCTTTTAGGACAGGAGTAGAGGCGGGAGGTATTTCATACCATCGCCCTGTCTCCTTATATTGGTCTTCAAGCTTTAATTCCCCTCCTTCACCCTTAAAATGTTGTCAGTCCTGGATGGAAGGGGAAGATTTAAAGAATTGGGTTCTCTCCTCTTGGGTCAAACTCCTCCCTTAGAACCCTACCCCTCTCATGATGCAGTTTGTTGAAAACCTTAAGACTTTGAGAAGTGCCATAACAAATGGCTCCCTCTTTGGAAGTCCATGAGGGATCGTTCCTTACAGGACATAGAAGAAAGCATCGTCGAGGCCCTTAGAAAGTTAGAGGAGAGCCCCCTTTCCAATGAAAAGCTACTATAATTAAGAGATTTGGAGGACAAACGATCCAAGTGGCTCAAAACATAAGAACAGTAATGGTGTATTAAGAACAGGGCTCTCTGGATTAAAGAGGGTGATAATAACACCAAGTTATTTCATCAGTTTGCAAACTACTGAAGAAACCTCAACACAATATGGAAAATCAAGGATGAAGAAGGAAATGTGGCATTTTCCTTTGAGGACAAGGCAAATCTTGGCGTAAGAATTTTCAGTAATCACTTCTCTGACCCCCTTTGTTGCCCCATCCAAGAAATCATGGAGGTAGTGGGAAAATTCCCTACTGTGTTTTCTAAAGAAATATTTTTTTCCCTGGAGGAAGAGGTTATGAAACTAGAACTAAGGGCGGCATTGTTCTCTATGAAAAATGGAAAAATCCCAGGCCCAAATGGCATCATGGTGGAATTATTTAAAGAATTTTATGACCACCTGAAGAATGATCTATTATTGGTGGTCAAAGAATCACAAAAGGAAGGAATAATTTGTGTTCCTCTCAATGCAACCTTCAGGTGCCTTATCCCAAAAAAACAATGCCCCTCCTCTTATGAAGATTACAGACCGATTGCATGCTTCATTGTTATCTACAAATTAATCTATAATATTATCTATAGAATATTAAGATCGATGCTAAGTGTTTTCATAGGGGAAGAACAGTTTGGCTTCCTTCACAACAGACAAATTCATTATGTAGTTGTCATTGCACAAGAAGTGCTCCACTCTGTCAAAAAACGAAATCTTAAGGCATCCATTCTAAAATTGGGCCTCTCCAAAGCCTATGACCGATGAACCTTTCTGTGACTGGCACTACTCCAAATGGTCATGTGTTTAAAAGCGGTTAACTAGATTATGGGGTGCATTCAAATTGCCTCCTTTGTCGTCCTTATCAACAAAGCCCCATCATGTTTCTTCAAAGCTTCTAGAGGTATCCGACATGGATGTCCCTTTTCTCCCTTCTTATTATTGATTGTTGTAGAATCACTTAGCATACTGATTAAGGAGGCCCAGTACAATCGTTTTTTGCAAGGAATAGTTGTCTCGGAATCCAAATCAATGACTCATTTGTTATTTGTAGATGACATCTTTTGCAGCTTTTTTTGTTCTCAGAGGAATTTGAATTCCTTCAAAATTATTTTAAATATCTTATGTAGTGCAACAGGGATGAAAGTAAACATGGGAAAATCGTGTCTAATTCTTAATCATCGTGTGACAACAGAAGAGTTTTCCATCGCCAGCTCCTTTCCTGCCCAAAGAAAATCTCTTTCTAAAGGTTTCAAGTACCTAGGCTTCAACTTCAAACCAGACAATTATAGGAAAGAAGACTGGAGTTGGTTAATCAGAAAAGTTGAGGCCCGAATATCCATTTGGGTCAATAGACTCATTTCAAGAGGCGGAAGACTATTGCTAATTAAAGTAGTCCTAGAAGGTATTACAGTTTATTGGAACTCTATAGATGCAATCCCTAAAGGAATTCTAGATCATATTTGTCATATAATTTTTTGATTTTTATGGGCGGGACAGAACTCTCCTGGAGGCACTCCTCTGACTAGTTTCAATTCAATCACTCTACCTAAAGAAATGGGAGGATGGGGTTTAAAGAATATTCGACTTTTTTCTTGATCCCTAGTAGGAAGGAATCTATGGAGACTAACCCTAGGAAACTCTCTTTGGGTTAGAGTCATGAACTCCAAATACTTTCCCACCTTATCCATTTCAGAGTGGTTTCAAGAGCCTTTAAAATCTTCCAAAGGCTCAATTGTTTGGAAATCACTTGTGGAAGCCTCCCCCCTCGTTGGTAAATGGACAGGCTAGTGTATTGGAAATGTGGAAAAGGTGATATTGGGGATGACCCATGGTTGGGAGCCAGAAACAACAACAAACTCTCTCCTCCCCACCTCCTTTTTCTCAAAAACAAAAATCTCAGTTTCATGAGTGATTTAAACACTGGCTTTCTTCAGATTCAAGGGATATTGGGGTGGAAGAGCGCAATTTGTCTTGATATCCCTGAATCTTTGTGAGATGAATGGAACTCATTTATATCCCTCTTATGCAAAAAAATCATTTCCCTTGACAGAGACTCAAAAGACTCCCTTTGTTGGTGAAAAAACCCTCAAAACGACTCTTATTTGGTCAAATTGGGATACAAATCTTGGCTGGAAGATAACATTATGCTTCACCCAAATGGTGGTGGAAGACCCTTTGGAAACTCAAAGCTCCTCCTAGATGAAAAATAACATTTTGTCTTGCACTAAACAACAAATTGTTAACTTGGGACAACTATATTAAACAAGGATGGTGTGGTCCTGACAGATGTCCTCTTTGCAAAGAAAATCAATAAACCATTATTCATCTCTTTATCTCCAGTTCTTATGCAGAGAAGGTTGTGAAGATTTTAAAAGAAAAGTTGAAAGCCAAGGGCAACTGGAACCAAGTCTCTATAGAGGACAGTTTCAAATCTTGGATACAAGACAAATTTGTCTCCTTGTATGAAGGTCTCTCGGGCATCATGATCTCCAACATCTGGTGGGCCAAAAATAGTGTTGTTTCTAAAGGCAAGTTAGTGTCGCTCGAGGTCACTGTGAAAATATCACTCAGTCAAGCCGAAGAGTTCAAGGAAGAACTAAGGGAAAGTAAAACTTGGACAGTGATCCCACCCCCCATTCATTACACCATCCCGTGGGGATTCTTTGATGGAGCCAGTCAAGGACACCCCCAACTTGTGGAGTGGGAGTGTTTCTTTTCATTAGTCACAACCATTATATTCACCTGAGATATGCGCCAGGGGGTGGAAAAAACAACAAATCATAACTTATAGCACTATGGACCCTCCTGGAAACTGCAAAAGAAAAAAAATTGCCAAAGTTATAGGTTTTCGGCGACTCCAAGTTGGTGATAGATTGGGCAAGAGGCATTAATAATATTCAAAATCCCAGATTAGCCTCTTTGCTAAGAGATATCAAACTCACATTCAGAGACTTTGAATGGCTCTCCTTCCAGCACATTTTAAAGGAACTCAATTCAAAAGCAGATGAACTCTTAAAGGAAGCATTGTAGCTGCAAAAATGAACCTTCGGTTTTTGCACGATTTTTGAAGGAACAGAAACTGAAGCTATGAAGTTTCGTCTCTGAAGAAGTTTTACATTTTGTAATGTTGTAAAAAAAAATTTGGATAGTTTGAATAGACTGAAGTATCTTTTTGAAAAAGCATTTATAGGCATGTTTTGATATAGTGAGATGTATAAACAGTATAGTCCCTAATGAAAGCCAACAGAGGCTTGACACGAAATATTATAACATGTATATTCTCCTATGAATAAAAAAAAAAAAAATCTTATGGAAAAAAAAAAGTAAGGTAAGTAATGGTGGGATTTGAAAATGATAATTAAAATATATTTTAAAAATGGTTTGAGATAAAATAAAATCAGATCTTATAAATAAATATTACAATGTTAGTGGGAATTTGTCATGAAATTATGAGATTCTGTAGAACACTCCTACATGTTCAATTGTTATAAAACACAAGAGACGTAGATAATAAATTAGAGAGAAATTGATCTTGGTAGAATAAAAATTCTAAACCCTGATATGTATAATTCCATAGCTCAATGTCAACATCAAAATTGGAAAATAGGTGTAAGGTCTTGGTTGAATGTCAACATCAAAATTAGAAATAAAAATTGAGGAAGAGGAGGGAGAAGAAGTGTATGTATCTCTATCTACCATTTTGAAGGAGACAATCAAATCCCAATGACATCATTTGGAGATTAGTCAAGGCTAAGGAGGCATGGTTGTACAATAAAACTAGGAGTTGTGGAGAAAATTGACCTATCTCTCCTAACATTAGATGTCAAGAGGAAGACCCTTTTGATGGAATTAGTTTCTTAACTACACATGGTGGGTAGTACTCTATAAGGAACCTAAGGTCAGCTAGAGGTGGGACTTTTGTCATCTAGGTGGGAGGCAATTTATTTCCTTGCTAATTTACAAGCAAGAGGATCTTAAAATGAGGATATTTTGTGTTGCTTACCACCACTAGTGGACAAGCTACACTAGAAGGAGGAGGAAGTGACTTGGGGCATCAAACAAATATCTAAAAGGAGGTATATGCTCTATATAAACACCAAAGGATTGGAAAAAATAGGTAGCCTCAAGGAACCAACCCAGTCTGCATCCAAAAAAATGAAAGGCAAGTAATATTCTCAAAAGAGAAAAGTGTAAGACAAGGATAACTATCCTACACAACAGAAAAATCCTTGAGAGTGTGTTGGTGTTTTGTTCCATGCTTTTGCAAGTACTTCTTAACGCTAGGGAGTTTAGACCCAGGGTTCATCCGGAGTTGACCAACAAAACCCCCAAAGCATCAGCCAAGGACGAGGAAGGTCTCACCCAAGATGCAGAGAGGATCACAGAGACCATAAGGTATTATGACAGGGATGAAGGTTAAACACACAAAGATCCATCAGGGTAGGCATTCATGCAACTCATATTTAACAAGTTATTAGGACTAAGAAGTAAAATAGTACACACACATATCCAAATAATACATGATAGACACAGAATATATCAGAAATGACACATCTTTATTACCATAGTGATTACATTACAAAAAAGGCATGCATTAAGCAAACTATATATGACAACCACAAAACTTCATATCTTCATTTACATAAATCCCTAGAAATACAACATATTGTGCAATGCACATTCTCTCAAAACTTTAGATATATAATAGCCTCAACATTATATCTAGATGCATTACGGGATTACAATAATCTCAGAGTGAGCTCAATACCAACATCTCAATGAGTCTCATCAAAACATCTAGCTAGCCAACTATGCATTATCCAACTATCTATCCAACCCCATTTATGATATCATTGCTTCCTTTTATAGATTTCTCTACTCGAGATCTCTGTCTCTTTCTATTATGCTCCACTCGTTCTACTGAAAAATTGCCTCGCACACTTCTGGCACATGCCTGCATTCCTTTGTGTTGTCGGCAGTAATCATTTGAGAGGATTTCCCGATGATTCTTTTCTTGATTCCGATTTGCATCTTTTTTATTTTTGGTGCACATCAAAACTAGGACTAGCATGCATTTCATAATATTTTAGTCATGTCGTGCACTATCAAAACTCGGTCTGGCAAGCACTCCTTTTCATTCTTTGTGCATTACCTTAGGCACACACAAAACTTTGGAATGAGTGTGCAAAACTTTGTTTCTAAGCGCACGTGAAATGAACCCAAAATTTTGGGTGCTAATAAGCCCCCACCACTATTACTTGGCCCATCGTTGAGCCAACTGTCTCATTGAATTACTACCTCAACAAATGACACGATGCTTTTGAATTCTTCCACGAAATCCTTATATTGGCACGCTGACTCATTCAAGTATCCCTAGAGATATTTTGTAAGTTGAATATCTACCTCGACGTCCATGGCTATGACCTGAGAGGTTTTTGGGTGTGTGTTGTTGAGTTGCTCGATGCTAGGAATGGCAGCAACTTGAACATCAGAGAGTTGAGTATACCAAACCAATGCCTTATCATCCAGAGAAGTGATCAACTCTTGCATAGTCTATTACTTATCCTAGGTTGTAGTGATCTCCTTTGTTCGTGTTTCAATGGAAAGAATCACGAAGACGCGTTCCCTTGGAGGCAAAGAACCCACGTCATGTTTTTTTTGTGTGACCTCAACCTATGTTGTGTGAGCCTTATCATAGAGAGTAGTGAGCTTGAGAGGGATCTGTAAATGATACCACAAGTTAAAGCTTGGATTGATCAAATCGGTGAAACTTTGGGCATGGTGTTGACCTTCCTGAATGGTTGTTGTGGCCTGAGTGATATGCCTATGGAATGCGGTCTCTATTATAACACAAAATGCCACACCTATGCATTTGTGCCATGGCCTAACCCTTTCCCAAATCTTTCTAGACGTTTTCCCAAGTTTCCTCTCCAAAATCATTTAAAAAACATGCCTTATGAGCATATATACAAGCTTCCCTAGTGCAATATGTGGACATCCACGACTCTACATCTTGAAACCCATGGATGCCTTCAAAAATCAAAAATAAAATAAAATAATTTTGTGTTTTCGGGTGGGATCGTTCCCCAATGTCTTCATGCCTATACACAATGGAATCCAACTCCCCCAAACTCTTAAGGAAGAGATAAAAGCACCATTTAAGGATAAGGATAGGGTAAGACCCTTGGTTCAAGATTATGCTGGCAGCATCTAGCAAGCCTCCCTTTCCTATAATCCTCTGAGCAACACCCCCTTATTCTGGGAAACTCCTTTTCCAGCATCTCTTTCTTATCTATATGGCTATTGGATGTATCCTTATCCCTATTTGGGCAATCCAAGGAAGAGTATAGTCGTTGATTCGATGCTTGAGGGATTCTTGGAGGAACCCAGACAATTGGATTCGAGGTGGTGCCAAAGGCAAGACAAGGTTGTAACTTACCTTTATAATTTGGTGTTAATAGAAGAGTTTTCTTTCCTCCTATCATGTGTCCATTGTATGTTTTATCTTATTAAGTTTATTTTGAATATGATATATGACATGTATACCCTTTGGTCGTGTAACTACCTCTAGAGTAACTCTTGTGATGTGTCCATTTTGTAGGTTCTTTCCAGCAAAGGATCTAGAGCTCCACGAGAGCAAGGAGTGGGATCGACATCAAACGGGAGACTCAAGGTATGCCCTTTCTCCCTCTTCCTTCCCTAACTTCTCCTTGTAAAATAGTTATTCTTTTTGTTTTGTGTGCTTGTCTTGGAGGGAATAATTCCATCTTCTCCATACAGTCTTGATCTTTTGATTTCAACCCATAATCACGGGGAAAATATCTGTGGGACTCCCTCCCCTACATGTTGCTCACAATGGAATTATGGAGTCCATAGTTAAGCTCTTTTCAGACTCCTTGAAATTGAAAATATTGTTGAGTGACCTTGTTCCTTTTACACTCATTAAACGGTCCTGAAGGAACGTTTGTTCAGCACAAGTTTACCTATTTTTTGGATTGAATACACTAATTACGAAAAAAATTATACTCTAGCCTATGGATTAGAAGAGTTGTCCTTTGTTTTGTTTTATAACTTTTTGGGCTCAGAAGACTAAATTTACGAAAAAGGATGAGGGAGTTCATAGTTCATATATTTTTAGACTCCTTAAATATGAAAAGATAGTCGAGTGATCTTGTCTCTGTCACACTCGTAAAATGGATTTGAAGAGATGTCTTTTAGATATAAGTTTAACCCTTTTCCAGACTGAACTGAATATCTACGAAAAAGGAATACTCTGGACGAGTATGGGCGAGAAGAGTTCTCCCTGGTATTATTTTATTCTTTTTTGGGCCCTGGAGACTAAACTTACGAAAAATACCATCATGGGAGGTTTACTTCCTAAAGTTGAACTGTAATTGCATTACATTTTGACTGCTCATGCTTTTTAGCCTTATGTCGGCTTCAACATGTTGTCGTTGAACCAATTTCTTATACATGCCTAGTATCCCCAGCCTTGCATTTTATGCCTTTGCGACTCGACACCTTATTCCTAGAGGGAACATCCCCTTAGTGTCCTTATCCTACACATGCTTCCTTTCATTGAGCATAGGTATGTTTTCTGTGCTACGGAACTAGTTTTCTTTCCCACGACACTCGTTTCCTCCACTGTACAATAGCATTCTTTTATTCTTTTTTAGGCTTTTATAATATGAAAAAGACAAAAAAATAAAAAAAACCAAAAAGAGGGGGGGAAACATATATCTCGTTTATTAGCAACAGTTTTGTCACCCTTGAAAAAAGCACAATGTTGAGTCAGTATCTCATCATTGGTTCTAGTATGGCTTTAGGGGAATTTTTCTCGTTGTTGAGTTTTATCACCCCCGGTTAGTTATTCTTCCAACTATATGGAGTGCTTGTTGATGCCTTATGTGTCACAAATGTATCCCAATGTACATTCATGTTGCCTAATTCACATTATGTGTCGTGCTTATGTTCAAGGGAAAGTTTCAAACTAAGTCATCCATAGTTCCTGACCTTGCAAGTCAACATTCCCGAGTTGGTCAAGTCCATCTCATCATCACGAATATCAGTCTCCTTGTCCAATTTCTTCCAAATATTTGGCCTTCCACCACTACTCGTGTTGGTTGATGGAGGATGCCTTAATGCCTTCCTTCCAGTGGATCTCTTCTCATTGAATACAACACATCTTGCTTTGGGAGAGAGATATAGAGTTATTTTGGGTACCTTAGGGCTTCCAATCATTAGTGGCAGGTTCCGTCACTATCGACAGTGGGAATACATCAATGTCCCATGCTCGATAGATTATGTTATCATAGAAACATGTAGGGGGGTGTTTTCCCTATGAAGCAACCCCCTTTGGAAAAAAGAGGGCAAGAAATGGGTCAAAAACCCACTTTTCCTAGGTCTTAGCGATCCAGCACATATGGTTTAAGAAGTGCATGGATCTGGGTGGCCAGGACCTACGCACCCAGATCTATGGACAGGATCTAATTTCAGAACCCCCCCCCGCTGTTATGCCTTTAATGGGGGGGGTCTGATATGGGAAGTTTCATGTGGGCCCCCCTAAAACCCCTTACTACTTCCTCCTCCTCTTACCGCCTTTGCCTCCTGGTGACAAGTGTCCCCCACTCTGTCTATATTATTCCCCCGTAATATATCTTGCTTCCCTCCTACCTTTCACCATTGCACACTTGTCCTCTATTCTCCCAGATGTTATGTCCCCGTTTCCTCCATCCCTCTTATCTCCCGACACCTATACCCCTAAGCTCCATGCCACTTCCACCTGTGTCCTATCCATTTTCCCGTGGCACTTTTCGTCTGGTGTCACAGACCCCGTGTCTCCATCACCTGGTGCTTCCACCTCAGCACCCCTCATCTCACCTTCACATTGTTGGCACCATCTGCCTCCATGTCAGATCCTTATCCGCATTCGTAGGTTGGGCCCCCTCGCAGTAGTCCAGCGAAGCAACAGTGGCCAAGGAAAGGCCACCACGTTGTCCAAGGGAATAATTGATCGAGCCTTACCTGATCCCTAGAAATCAGTTATTGAGGTAGTTGGCGGTGGTTGAACGTCGTCTCCTTCCATAAATAGAAGGCCAGAAAGAGACAAAGTGCAGAAGGTGACTGTCAGTCCAGCCTGACAAAGATTGCATCTGACAGCCGACTGCATGGGTAGTCTAACCATTGTCTGCGTGCGCATCCTGACAAAGAAGCTCGTCAATGCAAAGCATTAAACTCAGGTCGTGATCTTGTCTTCAGTAGCTGAGCCAGTTCCAAGTATTTAGAGGTGTTTTTGCCATTTTTTTTAGTGTCATCAATGGTTGATCTAGGCTCCCGTATTGTATAGTTTTGATGAAGCATTGGTTTACCTGGTTATGCATTTGTATTTGAGACTTCCTGTTTAATGAAAGTCAACTTCTTTCCATCTCTGTAAACATTGTATTAAGACACTCGGAATTGGAGGATCCAGTCGAGGGTCATGATGTTGTAGGATGATGTATGGTTGATCACTACAATATTTACACCAGTTTTAGTCAATTTCCTGTGTTACCTTTCCCTCTCACATTGAATAGCTTGGAATTGGAGGATCTAGTCAAGTTGTTACAACAGTATTGCAATGCTCGCAATTGTAAGATCCAGTCGAACCATCATTGTGTTGTTGTATATGTGTCAGTTTGACATATTTCAGTGTCTTGTTTTTCTTCCCCGGGCTTCTGGAAGGTCAGATGCCCATAGCAGTATCGTTCATCTTCTCACCAAGTCTTCTATCTGCTCACCATAAATTCAACTTACTGGTGTAAGTTAGAACAGGACCTCATCTGCTCGTGCATGCCTGGCCCAGTTTTCTTATTTAAAATGATATTCTCTTGGGTCTGCATCCATTCGACCACCCCCATTTACTTTCGTGACATATAAAACTGATGGGTATCAGGCTTACTCCTGTTGCAATCCAGGAGTGACTTCTGGTGCTAACATTTATGGTGGCATTGCCAGGCACGAAGTTGAAGATTTTTCCCAGGATTGAATGACATTGAGCCTCTGATTTTGAAGGTGCATCAGGCATTAGAGCCCTCTAAGATTTCTACTCTGCACCTGGCGACTCCACTATGGCGACTTCATTGATGCAAACCCACAATTGAATCCATTGTTTAAATCGTTGCTTCTAGAGGCAGACATGCAAGGTCTACTCCACAGCTACCTTTAGCGACACCTGAAGCCGACCCAGAGAAGATTATCAGAAATAGAAAGGTTTTTGGAGGAGGTACTTCTAATGCTAAACCAGGTATTTCTGATGATTTTCATTGTCCTATAAGAACTCCAACCCATGCATCTCATTCTGTTTTATTGCCTTTTGTTGGATTTTTCTGAAGCCAAAAGTTTGGGAGTGTTCCTGCTGAGTTTTCTCCTCCTGGTCTTGGATTGGAGGGAGAAAGCCTTGTCACTCCCCTTTCTCCTGAGGTTGTACCCTAGTTTATACCCAGCACCTCAGAATATTTTCCTACCCCGGGTTTTACCACCCCTCCTCCTATTACTACTGCTACTGAAGAAAGGGAAACTTTTGTCCCTTTAATCCCTGAAGCTCGTTCTCCAAATTCCCTGCGATTTATCTTTCCTCCTATAAGCTCGGTTCTAGTTTCTCCTGGTCGTACCCATTCTCCTCCACCTCTTATCCCTATGGCAGGTGCTAATCCCCCTGTAAACATAATGGATTCCATAGTGGCTACCAGGTATGCACCCTTAATCCTACCTCGGCCCATGAATCCTCTCCTTGCTGGAGATTACTTGAAGTATATGCCTAAATTCACTGGAGAGGAGGACATAACTGTTGAAGAGCACTTTCCTGCCTTCTACAGTTATGCAGACATCCTGAACATTGAAAATGAAGATGTCTGGATGAGAGTCTTTGTCCAAAGTCTTGATGGTGAGGTTAGGAAATGGTTTAGGGGACTAACCCCTGGATCTATTGTTAGGATTAAGGCTCTAGCTAATGCCTTCTTGAGATAGTGGGAAGATAAAAAAATATTTCATGTATTACGTGACAGAGTTTGGATCCTTGAAAAGAATGGAAGGAGAGTCTGTCTCTAATTTTTCCAAAAGATTCAATAAGATGTAAAATAAGATCCTTGCTGAAATAAAACCATCAGAAGCCTCCACCAAAATCACTTATGCTAGTGCCTTTTTCTGCCTCCTGCTCAGAGAAAGAAGAGCTACTTCTTTGGCTAACATGCAAGATACAACCTTGGAAGTAGAATCCAATGTGTTGG
The DNA here is from genome assembly GCA_032191745.1 of Picea mariana. Lineage (NCBI taxonomy): Eukaryota > Viridiplantae > Streptophyta > Pinopsida > Pinales > Pinaceae > Picea > Picea mariana. The sequence goes on from JASDQU010102803.1 coordinate 247,884, forward strand.
CAATTAATAAGATCAGAGGTAAATCTAACAGAGACAAAGGAAGAGGGAGATTTGAGGCCTCAACCTCTGGTTCTCCTATAGATCACCCTCAAGTAGATGAATTGACCAAGATGGTAAAGTCTTTGACTGCAAAGGTGGAGAAAATTAAAATAGAGGGAAAGCAAACATATAGAAATCCTCAAAATGTTGATAACAGAGGAAACTTCAGAAGGCCAAACAACCATGCTCCTCATATTATGCCAAGGGAACAAAGGAACATAGATAGGGATGATCAGAGGATTCAATCCCCTCTCCAAAACAACCTAGTTGATGATGAAGAGAAGGAGGAAGAGGAGTTGGACCCTAAAATTTGTTGTATTGAAGACACCTCCCCTTTTCCCCATTTGACTCAATCTGCTTATGAAGAATCCCGCATGAACAGCTAAATAAATGAGCTAAGTAAAGGGAGGAAAGACAGTAGCAGTCCCAATAAATATAACCTTGGGTCAAAAAAGAAAGAAGGGAAGTCTGGCATTCCTGATCAGCCTCTCATAGCAGAAAAACATGCTAAGACTGCAGCAAACACTGCCAAAGAAAAGAAAACTCAGAATATCTCACCAATAGCCAAAGACCCTATACCGTAGGTAAGGGAAATTCCTAAGCCTCCTTCCTCCTTTAACTTTGAGAATGAAATCCAAAAAATCAGAATCCCTGTCCCCATTTCAGAGTTAGTTAAACACGAAGATTTCAAAAGATCCCTCTCTAAACTGCTGCAATCCAAGCCACCTCATCTTTCCTCAGACTCAGTGAATCTCCAAGATGAAAAGCTCATAGTCATCTTAGGCCCTATGGTAGAAGACATAGAAGATTCATCCCCTCCTTTCTACACATACCTGAACATACATGATAAGGTGCTGCATAATTTCCTGATGGATTCAGAGGCTTCCCATAACCTCATGCCTAAAACAGTTATGGAAGAGATCGGGCTGGAAGTAATAAAGGCCTATCATGATTTGTACTTTTTCGATTCAAGGAGGGTGCAATATCTTTTTATCATCAAAGATCTGGTGGTAACCCTGTTTCAGCTGCCCATGAAGAGTGTGGTCATGGACATTGTGGTAGTTGATGTTCCCCCCAAGTTTGACATGCTCTTGTCAATATCTTGGATTAAAAAGCTCAGGGTAACATTACAGATAGACCTCACATATGCAACCATTCTAGTCTTTGGAGGGGAGAACATAAGATTGTACAGAGAAGCTCAACTGGCCTACATTGTCAATGATGAGGTAGATCCTACCAATCATCCCATCTTTTCTCTTGACACTGATTTAGGATCCAGCATGTTGCAGCTTACCAACACCCCTGAGGCCCCTCTTCAGCTCAGAAAGCAGCCAATTCCCCCCATGAAAGTTCTCCACCAATCATCTATGTGTGGAAAATGTTCTTTGACGGGGCTTTTTCTAAGGATGGTGTTGGGGCTGGGATAGTTTTTGTTTCCTCTGCTCAGGAAACAATATCTTTGTCATACAAATTAGAATTTGAAGCCACCAATAACGTGGCAGAGTATGAAGCTCTTGTTTTGGGCTTGAGAGATGCAAAGAACATGGGAATTAAAGAGATCTTTGTGTTTGGAGATGTTGAGCTAGTTATCCAGCAGATCAAGAATGTTTATCAGGCGAAAAACCCTCGGCTTAGGAGCTACAGAAATAAAGCATGGGACCTCATTGACATTTTTTTCCTAGCTTTCAATATATCATTCATTCCAAGGGGAGAAAACACTATGGTTGATTCTCTGGTTGTTTCAGCAAGCAATTTTAGAATCCCTCTGCCACCCAGGCTCAGGTATGATACTCTATACCTGACAATGTTAAGCATTGGAAGGTGTTTGAGGATGATCTTGAAATGAAAAGGTTCCTGGAGACAGTGGAAGAGTTTTCAGCATTGCACATTGATCAAGACCCTGCTTCTGAAGTCGATCCTAATGCTGATATTTTTCTAAACAAGATTGTTGATCATCATATTGTGCAATTACCCAGCAATCACATTACCAAGGGATTAGTTCCTTTGGAAAGGCTTTTTGACAACCATGATGTGGCAGTAAAAGGTAAAATCTCAGATGATAATGTTGATACAACCAAATGTAACATTGGCAAAGAGAATGAGCCAAAGTTTATCAAGTTGTCAAGCAGCTTAATAGGAGAACAGAAGGTTGAATATGTTGAACTATTGAGGGATTTTGTTGGTGTTTTTGCTTGCACCTATGAAGACCTCAAGACATATGACACAACTGTCATTGAGCACAAGATTCCCCTGAAGGAAGAGGCTAAGCCTTTTAGGAAAAAACTAAGATAGATTAACCCCATGTTACTGCCTGTCATGGAAAGGGAAGTCAAGAAGTTGTTGGATGCTCAGATCATAGTCCCTTTGAGTTATTCAGAGTGGGTGGCCAATTTGGTCCCAGTGAGGAAAAAGATTGGAGAAATCAGAGTTTGTGTCAATTTTAGGAACCTGAATAGAAGCTCAAAGAAGGACAATTACCCCCTGCCCAAGATGGAACTTATATTGCAAAGGGTAACAGGAGCATCCAGGATATCCATGATTGATGGATTTTCTGGCTACAATCAGATATCAGTCCTATCTGAGGGCAGAGAAAAAACAGCCTTTACCACTCTGTGGGGAACATTTAAGTATGCCAAAATGCCCTTTGGATTGATGAATGCAAGGGAAACATTTCAGTGAGCCTTGGACATAGCCTTCATTGGGGAGAAATATCTATTTGTAGTCATCTACCTAGATGACATCACAGTATTCTCCAAATCTGATAAAGAGCATTGTTGTCATTTGAGGAAGGTTTTCTTGAAATGCAGAAGGTTTGGTATTTCCTTAAATCCCAAGAAATCTTTGTTCGCTATGAAGGAGGGAAAGTTATTAGGCCATATATTATTATCAGAGGGAGAGAGAATTGATCCTAGCAAGGTGGAGGAAATTCAGACCTTGTCACTTCCCAGGTCCAGAAACGAGGTCCAGGTTTTCCTGGGAAAGATTAACTTCCTGAGGAGGTTTGTCTCAAATTTTGCTAAGTTGGTAAAACACATCACAGCCATGCTCGGGAAGGGGAATGAAGTGAAATGGACTGTTGAACCCGGGGAATCTTTTGACCAAATCAAAAAGGCATTGACTAAGGCACATGTGCTTATCAGTCCTGATTATTCCAAAGACTTCTTGATATTTTCTTTTGCTTCCTTTGATACAGTGGTTGTTGTCCTACTACAGAAAAATGATGCAAGACTGGAGAAACCTATTTCCTTTTTCAGCAGAGCATTGAGGGATGCTGAGGTCAAATATGACATCATGGAGAAGCAAGCATATGTGTTGGTGAAGGCCCTTAAAGCTTTTAGAGTTTATGTTTTGAATTCAAAAATCATTGCATATGTCCCTTCAGCTTCTATGAAGGAGATTCTTATTCAACCTGACATAGATGGAAAGAGGAGCAAATGGATTGCCAAAATCCTTGAGTTTGATCTGGAAATAAATCCCACCAAGCTAGTTAAAGGGCAAGGTTTAGCCAAGTTGTTGGTTGAATCTAATTGCAAATCCTTAGGGGTTAACTTCATCAATGATTACTCAGTTGATCAGCAGGCTGAGTTGTCTGATAAAAGTCCTCATGACGGCTTACTATTAGCAGAATGCACCTGGTATAGAGACATTATATATTTTCTACAAGAATTAAAACCTCCTGATGGAATGGGGAAGAGCAAGGCAAGAGATTTAAAACTCAAAGAGATCAGGTATTGCCTCATTGACCAAGTCTTATATTGGAAAGACCCCCTGTGAATGATTCTGAGATGTCTGGATCCACAAGAGGCCCAGAGAATTATGTTTTACTTTCACAGCAGTCTATGTGGGGGACATCATTTCTGGAAGACCACAACCTACAAAATTCTCAGGGATGGATACTACTGGCCCATTGTGTTCACTGATGTCTGCAAAAATGTCAGAGCCTGCATCAAATGCAAAAAGTTCTCAGGAAAGCAGCAGCTCAAATATCTACCACTAAAGTCTATAGTAGCTTTAGCACCCTTTCAACAATGGGGGTTGGAATTCATTGGAGAGATTCATCCTCCTTCAAGTGGTCAACACAGATGGATTTTGACTACAACAAATTATTTCGCCAAGTGGATCGAATCTATCCCCACCAGGAGTGCCTCACACAAAGTTATCATCAGCTTCTTGGAGGATATCATAGCAAGGTTTGGATTTCCCAATAGAATTGTCACTGATAATGCCATGTCTTTCAATTATGAGCCTCTAGTTAGGTTCTGTGAGCAGTTTGAGATTTCACTGATTCATTCCAATCCCTATTATTCTCAAGGTAATGGAATGGCAGAGTCTTCCAATAAAAGTCTAATCAAGCTCATTAAAAGAACATTGGAAGATAATAAGAAGGCCTGGGATTCAAAACTTAAATTCGTTATGTGGTCTGATCGAGTGACAACCAAGAGGTCCCTAGGCACCTCCCCTTTCCAACTTGTTTATGGGACAGAAGGAATATTTCCCACTCAACTGGTTATGCTTGTAGAAAACTTCTTTCAGGATTATTAAGGAGAGCCAGACAATATGGTCAGAAGAATTCATTAACTGGTGGAAGTGCAGTAGACCAGAGAGCAGGTAATGGACAGAGCCCGTGATCATCAACAGAAGATCAAGTAGGCCTTTGACAGGAAGGTCAGAAAGGAAGATTTCCAACTCGGAGATCTAGTGCTTAAGTGGGACGCACCCAGGCAGGATAGAGGAAAACACAGTAAGTTTGAAGCTCTGTGGTTCGGGCCCTTCAAAATCTCTGAAGTATTTTCAAATAATACCTACAGGTTGCAGGATTTGGAGGGTGAGGAAGTTTTTAATGGCCCTGTGAATGGGCATTTTCTAAAGACGTTTTTATTTTGAGCCATATGTGGCTCTCCCATATTTGTAAATATTGTTTTCCTGTTTGTTTTTAAGTTTAATAAGTGACTCCATAGCCCCACAGCAAGGCAGTGAAGTTGCAAAAGAGTTCTTGGCAGCCCACAGGGGATGTGCCATCCCCCATGGAGCCTAATGTTATCATAGAAACATGCAGGGGGGTGTTTTCCCTATGAAGCGACCCCCTTTGGCAAAAAGAGGGCAAGAAATGGGTCAAAAACCCACTTTTCCTAGGTCTTAGCGATCTAACGCATATGGTTTAAGAAGTGCGTGGATCTGGGAGGCTAGGATCTATGCACCCAGATCTATGGACAAGGTCCAATTCCGGACCACCCCCCTATCATTTTTCCTTTAATGGGGGGCGAGGGGGGTCTGATATGGGAATTTTCGTGTGGGCCCCCCTAAAACCCCTTACTACTTCATCCTTCACTTACCACCTTCGCCTCCTGGTGACAAGTGTCCCCCACTCTGTCTCTCTTATTCCCCTATCATGTCTCTCACTTCCCTCCTACCTTTCACCACCGCACACCTGTCCTCTACTCTCCCAGGTGTCATGTCTCCTTTTCCTTCGTCCCTCTTATCTCCCAACACCTGTACCCCCAGGCTCCATGCCACTTCCACCTATGTCCTATCCATTTTCCCGTGGCACTTCTCATCTGGTGTCACAACCCCCGTGTCTTCGTCACTTGGTGCTTCCACCTTAGCACCCCTTGTCTCACCTTCACATTGTTGGCGCCATATGCCTCCCTGTCATATCCTTGTCCACGTTCATAGACTGGGCCCCCTCGTAGCAGTCCAGCAAAGCAGCAGTGCCCAAGGAAAGGCTGCCACGTTGTCCAAGAGCAGAATTGATTGTTCCATAAATAGAAGGCCAGAAAGAGACAAAGCGCAAAAGGTGATTGTCATTCCAACCTGACAAAGATTGTGTCTGACAGCCGACTGCATGGGCAGTCTGACCATCGTCTACGTGCACAGCCTGACAGAGAAGCTCGTCAATTCAAAGCATTAAACTCAGGCCATGATCTTGTCTTCAGCAGCTGAGCCAGTTCCAAGTATTTAGAGGCATTTTTTCCATTTTTGTTAATGTCGTCGATGGTTGAGCTAGGCTCCCGTATTGTATAGTTTTGATGAAGCACTAGTTTACCTGGTTATGCATTTGTATTTGAGACTTCTTGTTTAATGAAAGTCATCTTCTTTCCATCTCTGTAAACATTGTATTAAGACACTCGGAATTGGAGGATCCAGTCGAGGGTCGTGATGTTGTAGGATGATGTATGGTTGATCACTGCAATATTTACACTATTTTTAATCAGTTTCATGTGTTACCTTTCCCTCTCACATTGAATAGCTTGGGATTGGAGGATTCAGTCAAGCTATTACAGTAGTATTGCAATTCTCGGAATTGGAAGATCCAGTCGAGCCATCAATGTGTTGTTGTAGTTGTGTCAGTTCGACATATTTCAGTGTCCTTTTTTTCTTCCCCGAGCTACTGGAAGGCCAGATGCCCATAGAAGTCTCGTTCATATTCTCACCAAGTCTTTTATATGCTCAAGTTAAATTCAACTTACTGACGAAAGTTAGATCAGGACCTCACCTTCTCGTGCATGTCTTGCCCAGTTTTTTGAGCTAAAACGATATTCTCGTAGGTATGCATCCATTCGACCACCCCCATTTACTTTCATGACATATAAAACTGATGGGTATCAGGCTTACTCCTGCTGCAATCCAGGAGTGACTTCTGGTGCTAACTGATTCTACCAGGTGTTTGATGCCAACTCATTTATTCACACTTGTTAGATTATACCATGGTACCTTGACTCCCATTATCATCATCGATGGGTTGTCTCTCATTTGTTAAGGGTATACATCAATGACTGGAAATCAAATGATGTCTCACTTTGTTCAACTTAAACACATCTATTCAAATAATGTAGACTTGTACCACAACAGAGTGTTATGAAGACTTCAGGTGACGTACGAGCACCACATCTTTTGTGCTCCTTCCCGAATCATATGGTGCCACCTCAAAGACATTGCTACTTGCAGAGGATCGATTTGTTCATTCTCTTGGTTCCAAATATTCTTTGTTCTTGATCTTGAGACATAGCTCCATTGTGTATCTTTATGTGGCTATGATCTACTTTGACATGGATCCACTATGTATTCTTCATGGCCATGATTTCTACTTCATATTTATCACACGGATCCACCATGTATTGTTCGTGACCATGGACATTAGCCATACTTTCATATGTACCATGGAACCCCAGTGTAATTGCTTTGGAAGCCATGATTATATCACTCTTGATCATGGGTATGCCCAACTTGGGAAGAAAAACTCTTGCTTGATCTTTGTTGACGGTTATTTTTCTTGAATCAGTTGTTCGAGAACCTTCAGGGGTACTTCAATGCATCCTCGCCTCTCATATTTTATAATGTATTTTGGCCATCATCTTTCCCTTCTGACCTCACACATTAGGGGGCATCTGTTATAGCACAAAATTCCACACCTATGCATTTGTCCCATGGCCTAATGCTTTCCCAGAGCTTGCTAGACATTTTCCCAAGTTGCCTCTCCAAAATCATTTAAAAAACATGCTTTATGAGCATATCAGTGGATTTCCCTAGTGTAATATGCGAACATTTGTGACTCTCCATCTTGGAACCCGTGGATGCCCTCAAAAATCATAAAAAAACAAAATAATTTTGTGTTTTCAAGCAGGTTTTCAGTTGGGCTCGTTCCCCAACATCCTCATGCCCATACACAACAGAATCCAACTCCCCCAACCTCTTGGGGAAGAGATCAAATCACCATTGAGGGTTAAGGAGAGGGAAAGTCCCTTGGTGCAATATTATGTTGCCAACATCTAGCAAGCCTCCCTTTCCTATAATCCTCTGAGCAACACCCCCTTACTCCTAAAAACTCATTTTCCAGCATCTATTTCTTATCTATATGGATATTGGGTGTATCCTTATCCCTATTTGAGCCATCCAAGGAAGATCATAGTGGTTGAGTCGATGCTTGAGGGATTCTAGAAGAAACCAGATAGTTGGCTTCGAGGTGGTGCCAAAGGAGAGACAAGGTTGTAACTTACCTTTCTGATTTGGTGTTAATAGAAGAGTTTGTTTTCCCTCCTATCATGTGTTCATTGTATGTTTTCACTTATTAAGTTTACTTTGAATATGATATATGACATGTATACCCTTTGATCGTGTAAATACCTCTGTAGCAGATCTTGTATTGTGTCCATTTTGCAGGTTCCTTCCAACAAAGTATCTAGATCTCATTAAGAGCAAGGAGTGGGATCGACATCAAACAGGATACTTAAGGTACACCCTTTCTCCCTCTTCCTTCTCTAACTTCTCCTTGTAAAGTATTTATTCTTTCAGTTTTGTGTGCTTGTATTGGAGGGAATATTTCTATCATCTCCATACATTCTTGATCTGTTGTGATTTCGACCCATAATCACGGGGGAAATATCTCATCAACAGTCTATTTCGGCGTTGTTGTAGTTGTGCCTGAAGTTAGAGATTCAGGGACTGTAGAAGTTGAACATGCTCAGCGACCACTTTCATTTTCAATGGGGCTGGGAGTACTGGTTGCACCTGTTCATGTTGGGAGACCTAGAAATAGGCTTTGTTGGGAGAAATGATCATTTTGATGTGGTCATTAAGAATGGTCGCATCTTGGCCCTAAGTTTATGCATGCACAACCACTTCAACAATGTTTAAGTCTCATAAAGTGTTTTGGGCCTCTTCAACTTCTGACGCACGTAGGATTCTTTTTGTAATTGGGAAGGCATGGGGTATTGACTGGAAATTTCTTATTCATAGTGGAGGCATAGTTGGGCCTACTCCTAGTTGATGGATTCATGGTGTTCTTCAAGATGGTGGATCATGGTAGTGATAAAGTTATGGATTTTCATTGTAGGGACCTGTGACAAATCCAGTTCATTTCTAGTCGAGACTGAAGGGATGACCGTGAGTGGATCGACATTGAGCACTCAGTGAGGACTGGCTCACAAAAACTTGATGGATGGTTTAGTTGAGGATGGAGATTTTCGTAGGGAAGGTAGGGAAAATTATTGTCCCAGAATATGCATCTTCTTAATCATTTCATTTTGGGAATCTTGTTGTCTATCCAACTACACATGAATATCCTTAATTATTTTTACAACCTACCGAATTTGAATGGAGTAATCCTCCTCAATTTTCTTATGGGACGATGTACATTGTCTTTTACTGGACCCAGATCATGGTTTGGACCGGGATGCAGGAAATGTGGCTTCTTCTACAATAGGGGTTGGTTGTGGTGTAGGCGAGGGATCTCGTTTGGACCCAGATTCAATGTTTATCTGAGTTGGGTTTGAGTCTGGCATGACCACTTTCACTTTTTATATGCTACAGTGTCCACATCAGACTCACTGGAATTCTGAGAGTGTGCAGCGGAGTTGGGAGATTTCATACTCTTGGGCTCTTTTGCTTTGTCATCCCAGTCAGTCACAAGCTTGTGTTGTTCATGGGAATTCATTTTCTGGATGACCACTATTCAATTTCCACTATAATATCCCTCTATGTAATATAGAATGGAGGCATGGATTTCATTCTGCATGTAGCTACGTGGTGAAAGGTCACCACATTATGGAAATTGCATATGAATCGAAGATGATGCTCATACCTATTGAAGATGTGGGACGGGATGCGAACTCGCTCAGTAGAAGCATTGATCAATTGGGTGTACCATTGCTTGAAAGATTTAGAAATGGAATCATGTGCCTTAGGATCCTTGGAATGTTGGAGTTGTAAGAATCGAGGAGCTAGAAATGAGGGGGCAGTAGCCATATTGATTTCAAATCTGGCAGGTGGCTTCTAGAGTGTCATGCCCAGTAATAAAAGGACCTGACTATAATAAAATTCCTTCACCTCATCCTAAGGATTCAAAAAATCAGCGAAGAATTCTTTGAATAGGTAAGGGGTCCAAGCCATCTCATGCCCCTCAATGCAACGCTCGAACGTGAGAATGAACCTGATAGAACATTCCTCCTTTTGGAACTTCTGAATAAGCTTGCATGCAAGTAGTTGGGTTTCAAACCTGACCGTTGAATCGTTGATTGCAGGGATGAAAATGTTGTTGGGTTGTTATATAGAGAATGATTGCCTTCAGTAAATAACTATATATAAAGCAAGTCTCTAATTTTACAATCTCTTTTCTGTAATGACGTATAATAAAGTAACTAAAGATATAAGAAAAACCAATCATAATTACATATATAAAGAATTACTGGAAGAAATTCAAAATGAAATAAAGTAAAACACTCAGCCCCCATTATCATCAGATTCATTCAATGAAGTTCGGGAACCTATTTTACCCCCCTCTCTTAGGATTGGGTCGGGAAGCAAAATCTATAAACATAGAAGAAGATAACAGAACAAACATGAACAGAGGGTTTGGGGGAAATGGTGAAGAAAACATGGTTTACATTGTCGAAGCATCTCAAGGGATTCGACATTTAACCAAACAATTTGTGTAACCACAACCACTAACCACTAAGTAATTGTTGTTACAACCCAACAATCTCCACCTTGAAAACAATTTTTGTGATACCTCACCCAACAAATTTAATCATCACCAATCCTCCAAGCCAAGAGAAGTCAACACTTCACCTCAGCTTCTCTAACAGTATTGGTTGCTTGAACATGTGAACATGTCTATATAGCTTTCTCTAGTTTGAACCACTCCACCTCCATCGGTAACTTGAACATGAGGTATATACCCTCTCATTGAAATCTCATCATCATAACCTCAGACTAAATCATTGCATCTACTATAGGTAATATCCATGCTTCTAGGATACCAAAGCATCCATTTCCATGCTCTTTACCTGGTTTTTCCATGTATTCACTAACAACACCAACTGCATGTAAAATAAATTCCATCAAAGACATCATCCTTGTACTTGCTTAATGTACACGAGACGTATAATCCTTTCTTCCTTCATGAACGGACATAAACTTGTAGAAAGTTTACAATGTAAAGCTAAAGGGATATTTATCGATTTCACAATGTTCGTAATGAACTTCACCAATATCCTCTCCATAGACTTTTCAACAACCACAACTTACCATTTTTCCCGTCTTTGTATACTTCTATGCCCAAGATTTGTTTTGTTCCTCATGGATCCTTCATTTGAAACATCCCATCCAATTGAGCCTTTAAGCTACTAATCTCAACAATGCTTTGATTGCAACAAGCATATCATCAAAATAACACGAAGATAATGAATATGACATAAACAAAATGATCATACTCACTTCTTAAGAAAATTTGTCTCACCATGAAGGAATCACAGATCTTGTACCATTGCATGGTTACCTTAGGCCATACAATGATTGCTTGAGTTTGTGTTGGTTGTGGAGCCTGATTATCTTCCTGATTCAGAGGTCTTTTACTTTCAACCATGTTTATACCCCATGAAGTATTTACACCCCAGAAGTATGTACACTCTTCCACGTGGGGGAGTGCAGAGGAGGGGTACCCCCTCTACGGGGTCTGGGGGGGCTAGCCCCCTCAGCTGGGGGGTCTGGAAGCAAGTGGGCCCCCGAAAGAAAATTTTCCTTGTAAATATATATTGTAATTTCATTGTAAATATGGACTGTTCATTATAAGGTCGCAGATCTAACGATAGAGATTATGTTAGGGTTTCTTGCCCTAGAAGGCAACCCTCTTTTATGAGGGAAATGTATTGTGGCTATGGTTGATGGCGAATATTGTATTCTAAGATAGGAGACTGTGAGAGAAAGAAGAGGAAGTTACAGCGGGTTTGTTGTAGGTTGTATCCCTTCATATGCTAGATAATAATAAAGGAAGGACCTAGCAATTTCTCTGGTGGACGTAGCCCACACTGGGTGAACCACATAAATCTGTGTCTCTATTGTATTATGTAACTTCTGTGTTTTGTTTCCGCATTTGTTTTATTTTATTGCTCCACGGTCATGTTTTTCTAACAACTGGTATCGGAGCAAAAGTTAACTCGCAGGAAAAGAGGCTTCCTGGTTCGAGTGGGAGCAATGTCGGAAGATGGAAAGTTTAGGGTCAAGAAATTTAACGGCCAAAACTACCAGTTATGGACGATGCGGATGGAAAACTATTTATATTAGAAGGATCTATTCCTACCATTGGGTGGAATAGCAAAGAAGTCGGCGGCTACGAAGGACGAAGAATGGGATATTCTTGATAGAAAGGCTCTAGGAATGATATGGCTGAGCCTGGCAGCGTCGGTGGCTTTCAATATTTCGAAAGAAAAGACAACGAAGGGTTTGATGGATGCATTGGCCAAATTGTATGAAAAACCCTTGGCGTCTAATAAGGTATTTCTAATGAAGAGATTATTTAATATGAAGATGTCGAAAGGTGGGTCTGTTGTAGATCATTTAAATGATTTTAATACGGTTACTAATCAACTAAGTTCTGTAAAAGTGGACTTTGATGATGAGGTCAGGACTCTTCTAATCTTGTGTTCATTGCCAGAAAGCTGGAACGGCTTGGTCATGGTTGTAAGTAACTCTGTCTCTCGTTCTAATACTTTAAAATTATATGATGTTGTTGGTGTTATCCTTAGTGAGGAAATGCGATGGAAAAGCACAGGTGAGACATCAGGAAATGCGTTGAACATGGAGAATAGGGGAAGACAAAAGGATAGAGGAAAGGGTTTCGGGAACCGTGGGAATTCTAGGAAGGGCGGATCCAAATCCAGACTTGGAAAGATAGAGTGCTGGAATTGTGGGAAGAAAGGACATCTGAAGAAAGAATGCAGAGCTCCAAACAAACAAAGAGATTGACAGCAGGAGAGAAATCAGGAAGCAAATGTAACAAGTGATGTGTTACAAGATGCTTTGATTCTTTCTGTAGATAATATTTTTGAGTCTTGGGTAGTAGATTCAGGGGCTTCATTTCATGCCACACCCCATAGGAAACATTTTCTAGATTATGTTCAAGGTGATTTTGGACAAGTTCATTTGGGTGACGATGCACCATGCAAAATTGTTGGAATGGGAAAGCTAAAAATAAAGCAACGCAATGGAAACCAATGGTTGTTGAAAGAGGTAAGACATGTTCCAGATTTAAGGAAAAATCTAATTTCAACAGGGAAGTTGGCAAGTGAAGGTTGTATATCCATATTTACAGATAAGACATGGAAGGTCATCAAAGGATCATTGGTGATAGCGAAAGGAGAGAAGGTAGGTACATTGTATTTATGTACTGGTAATACTGACTCTTCTATCTCTTTAGCTTCTACAGGAGTGGATACAGCATTGTGGCTTCATAGGCTTGGACACATGAGTGAGAAGGGGATGCAGATACTTCACAAAAGAAATTTGTTTCCAGATCTTAAACAAATTGATTTGGACTTCTGTGAGC
>JASDQU010102803.1:268240-293651 GCA_032191745.1 Picea mariana
ACACGCAGCATTTGGGGCAGCGCCCCGAAATTTTTTTTGGGGCTGTTTTTGCTATTTTTAGCGGATTTGTAAATTATTCCCGAATTAAGGGATTAGGGTTTTGGTATCTACGGAATGCCTAAAAACATTGTATATATTGTATGGTGAATGGTGAAATTCGATATAATGAATATAAGAAAGGTTTTCCCAGTTGAGGGTTTCCGGTATAAAATCTCTATGTACTCTATGTATGAGCCATTGATCAATTTATGTCTTGCTTAAGAATCTATATGCATTGCTTTACTTCGCGGGTTTAAAACTTACAAATACCACATTTTAAAATTACAAGGGATAACACGTGAATATTATGGTTGCATCCTACACCATGTATTGATTGTCATAGTCTTATTAGTCCCTGCCATAGGCATAGAGGGACTATAGCGATCGATAATGCGTTGACTACATATTAGTTTGTCCTTTGCCCCAAAAAATTTGCACAATACCTATTGTTGGAGCTATGGAATTAAAAGCATATAACATATATGTACTGCTCTGATTGGATAAGATATTGGAGGTCTTATTGTCAGCTTCGCTATTCCCAATGTAGTATATGGCAACATATCCAAAGTTTTTCTCGTAGACAATATTTTTTAATCATATATTTTTCCTCTATATTGGTTGAAGGTCGATTAATGTTAGCATTAATTCGAATGTTTGTATTAGCATTTTCTGCTAGCCTAATATATCTGTAGGTTTTGATGTGTACTAACCATATTGAAATGTTTTGATATCCAAGCTTTGTAGTGATTGATATCCAAGCATATTGAAATGTTTTGATATCCAAGATTTGTAGTGATTGACACTTATTCTGAGATGTCTCAATAGCCCTGAAAGCGTAAATGTTTACATGACATGACGTCCTCCAACACTCCTGAAAGCTTAAATGTTTGCATACCGCGAGGTCCTTAGACAGCCTGACAGTCTTAAATATTTATGTAAATACACTTCTCGAAGTACATTTTTCCTCAGAATTTTCTATACAGTTACAGTGAATTTGCACAGTCTTGTTTGTCCACCGCCAGTTCAATAGCCATTGTATGTTTCATCCTTGTTCTGCCATTGAAGCTAGATACATTGTTTACTAGTTTGGTGAGTGCTTCTTCTTTGTTGGTTTCTCGGTTGCTGCTTGTTGTTGCTTCGCTCGCGATTCGACCTGCGCTTCTACATTTCATTGTTTCGGAGTAAGTTTGGATGCCATAGTTTCATTTTGTATTCCTTGTTTGTTGTTCAGTGTTTGCAGTTTGCAAGTAGAATGTTTGCTTATTTGTAATCGCATGTTCCTTGTATGTTTATGGTTCCTTCTGTGCTTGGGGTGTAGTTTTGTAATCGTTGGAGATACATATATATTGTTCGATGGCTCGGTGGTTCTTGTTGGTTCGTTGGTTTGTGGGTTGTTGGTTCTATTTGTTTGCCTGGGTTTGCGCTTTGGGGCCCTAGGGGTGTATTTCAACTTGTTGGTGCTTTCTCGTTGGTTTGGTCCTTGTTGTTTTCTTTTGTTTGATTATGCCTTGCAGGGTTGGGGTGCAGCGGCGGTTGTTGGAGCTTTTCTTTTTTCTTTTTTTTTGGATTGTTATTGTTTATTTGGGGTGCTTTACGGTGTTCATCCCCTGCACCCACGAGTCGACATGCAGTTGTGTTATTTTCCATTTTTGTTGAGGCCGATATCTGTTATTTTATGAGATTTTGCTGCTACTCCAGTCCTGCCATGAAAGAAAATAGTTGGATGCAAAATTGTGCGAAGATTGCATGTGAAGTTATAATATCTGCTATTTTTTTGTTGGAATAAAGCATATGTATGCAGGCTACATTTATAAACCATGTATGGTCAGATGTGTGGATATGACATTGCATGTTCTTTCTCCTCTACATAGACTGGTGTGCACACGATACAATTTGTGTTGTGGTTGAGATATGATATGTGCAACAAAGATTCTCCAAGATTATATTTTCATGTCTGGAAGCATGTCTGGGTAGTTTGCCATGGAAAACTGAGAACTTGTATCGTGGCCACAGAAGTCTATGTAGAGGATAAAGAACATGGTTAAAGGGAATATATGGATAAATTGGCAGGGAAAACCAGAAATCGTTTAACTGTGGCCATGCAATTGCGTGATATTTTGTGCCTTGTAATGTATTTTGGGTAGGGAAAAAAAATACACACATTTACAAACATGGATAGAGAAGCGCAAAGGTTCATGTTTCTGCCTTTCTAGACTATTTGTTGAGTCAGTTTTGCTATATGTACACATTGCTTGTTCTCTGGTAAATACCAGCTTCCATTGATGTTCATTGAATTTTGTGCGTTCCCACATTGAAACAAGCAGTGTAGCTGGCGAAAAAGAGGGATTCTTGACAGCAGCGACTGAAGAGGATATAGAAAGGTGCATCATTGTATTGTTGTTTCATATTGCATTGTTTTGTATTTCATTTATGATCTGCATATATGTTAAACTAGTTGTGTGCCTTCCTATATGGTAAGTTATCTTGGTTACATGCGTCATACTAAGCTAGTTCATGTTCATTGCGTTTGCATTACATTGCTGCATTTAAACAAACAGAATGGTTGGACAGGACGAAGGACTCTTTGGCAAGTAAATAGACATGTTTCTTTTTTTTTTAGATGTATGTCTTCATACTAACTTTCTTTCATGTCCATTGCATCTTCGGCTTTGCTGCCTTGGAAAAAACAGGTTGCTTGGACAAGGAGATGACTCCTTATGTGCAACAGCAGAGGATTTTGTGGTACAATCTTCTAAAAGGTATACCAAGTGTGTTGGTAAATTAAATATACAAATTGGGTGGGGGTATATAATATTAGACTTGAAAACGATCACTTCGCAGTAATGGGCCTTTCTGCACTCCCTATTTCTACTTTTCCCATTATCTATTATCCCTTTTGTTTTCTAATTCATCTTCTTAGTGTTCTTTCCGAAAATTCCTTCATGCATTGGTTGGCAGACTAACAGTTTGACATATGTGGTCATGCTCCTACCTTGTTCCATAGTTACCCACTTTCTCTATTGCGGGTGCCAGGCTGGCAGGTTGAAGATTGCTCCCCTAGCTTCCGGGGGTCCGCGATATACAGATTGGCCATGGTGCCCCGCGCCCATGCCCTGTTTACTGTTAAACATTACTCCAGTTAAAAAATTCAAATGCATACAATTTTTCAGTTATTTTGTCGTTCTGATGGACAATATATAATGCATATGCTTGTTTAGTCCTGATGTTCATCTGCACATGCTTGCATCAGAAAAAGTTGGACTAGTGACACGGCCATGAGCAGTCAGTCATCCCATACATCGGCAGACCGACAAGGCCAAAGGTAAAGATGCATACACTCTGCTCTTACTATGTTTACTAAATAGATTTCCTGGGTTGTGTATTCATCTATGGCATGGCAGATATGTTGATGCCATCTGCAATACATGGTTTGCAGCTTGCAAGAGGTATCAACAAGTACAAGCGAGACGTCGAACGTGTTGTTGTATGTTCCACAGACTAAGAGGTGTGGTTACGAAACTATGGCTCCATACTTCATCAAAAACTATGCGTGTACTTATAGCACACTACCATTTACTTTAGTTTTCCTGTTCAAAAAATGTCATCGGGTCTAGAGTTGTAACATCCAAAGTACTGTCAATAGAGGCCTTGAACAACCACCAAAGTGGATAAGTGTTCTTCGGGGACATAATGGTTGTCTATAGCACCTAATTAGACAAGGCAAACAAAAGTAGATCCATTATGTGTGCTGACATGATAGACAAGGATGCCATGATGACATTGACACTAACTGTTCCTCCACAACTTGTCCAGAAACATGCAGAAAAGATATTTTCGCATAATGGGATATCCATTATAAATTTTAATATATTGCGCAGAACAGTATATGACCATGGTGATTGCGATCGAATCATTTTGTTGAATGAAACAAGCATTGTGGAAAAAATTCCCATTGTTTGTTCAAAATATTGCTTCATCCCCAACTCGACTATCAAGCAGCTTGCACAGAACACTGATATTTACCCAATTGAAATGATTGGGGTTGTTGTCACACTGACGAGAAAATTTGGCTTGCAACACATTCTCCATATTCAGGATGGCGAGTCGGACAACGACAAGGCAATGGTACCGCTTTTCATATTAAGTTTTATCCTTTACTTTTGCATCTTCATGTATGTCAGATAAGTTACACAAATATTGCATTGTTCCATGTTGCAGCTATAATTGTTCGATACGTATTCAGATTTGTTTTCAACAATAGAACAACAATTGCATAGAGGGCAGATTCCACTTATGTTGTTCAAAAATATAACAAAGAAGAGGGATGCTAGAGAAAGGATCTTTCAAACAACCCAGGCAACATTTGTAACAAAGTTGCCAGCAGATATAGTAGAGGATATGAAGAAACTAGCTAGCTCTACAACTGTTGTGCATATACATCCACAAAATCATCCTCACTTTTCTTATAGAAATAGCCTTCAACAAATTTTTGCGCCTGTTTAATTTTTTATTTTTATTATAAAGGTGAGGGAGGGGTGCAGTTGTGTATTATATTCTTCAATGTATTAATCCCTTTGCTCGCTTTCCCAGGTTGAAGGTCTTTTAGTTGCAGCCAATGTGTACTTGACCCCCTTTGAGCTTGTATGTGCAAACTGCAATTCCGTTGATTATGCCTCCGCTTTAATAAGTGATGATACGATTGATTGTCAGCGATGCGGTGAAAAATGTCCATATATATATGGACATTGTGTCAATGTTGTTATCAAAACCGTGGGCAACACAACCGTGCATTGTACGGTTAGGCAGCCTCTGTTACAAAATGTGCTTCCTGAGTTGGCAAAGTTGTCGTCTGAAACGTATCTACAGAAAAAGGCAAGCAGTGTGTACATGCTATGGCAGCTTCAGATACAGAGAAAATTCATCTTAAATGAGGACAATGCAATTTTTCATATCAGCTGAAGAAGCGGAAAAAATAAAATATATGAAACTTTGGTAGGAAACGAAAATACCTCATGTGTCTCTATAATATTTGTTCAACATCCAGATGAATGTTCGTTGGACTTGGTCCATATCTCTGTAATCCCCATTTATCGCATGGCCCCAGTTATTTCCTACTGGGAACATATATCATATGCAAGAGAAAACGAATGCGACGACGTCTTTTCTTTGTATATCAAATTGTTTGGTGCAAAGGTCGATGGGTTAGGCTCTATGGAACCTTCTGGAAACTTGGTTGCAGCATGTTTAAAGTATGGTTGGTTCTTGGTTATCTTCTTTGTCTGTCAATCTGTATACCGTGGAACTACAACTGTTCTTTAGAGGACACGGAACAATATAATTGAATTTTTTAGTCAGCTGGCACGCAGATCCGCCTGATAATTTCTATGGCGTTGTGACGCAAATGTACTATGTGGCTTGCTTTAGTAGATTTCCTTGATCGATGAACTTAGTCAGATTGTTTTTCTGAAATAATTTAAAATCAATGAATATAGTGTGTGTGAAGTGCAATTATCCTATCATACCAACAAGAGGCTCTTAAAATTCAAATTTGTTGTTGTTTTGTCACTTTTGCTTATTCGTTGAACTTGGTAAAATTAATATCCTGGAATAATTTGAATGAACGAATAATAGTTAATATTAATAATTTAGTATTTGAAAATAATGTTTTTAGATAAAGTTAGATAGGATGAGCATCCCTAAACAATTGCAATTTTGAACTCGCCAAAATTTGGTCCTTGTTGTTTTCTTTTGTTTGATTCGGCCTTGTAGGGTTGGGGTGTAGTGACGGTTGTTGGAGCTTTCCTTGTTTTCTTTTTTTTGGATTATTATTGTTTATTTGGGGCACTTTACGGTGTTCAACAGCTGCACCCATGGGTCTACATGCAGTTTTGTTATTTTCCATGTCTGCGGAGGCCGATATCTGTTATTCTATGAGATTTTGTTGTTGCTCCAGTCATGCCATGAAAGAAAATAGTTGCATGAAATTGTTAGAGGATTGCATGTGAAGTTACAATATTGTTTGTTTCTAAAAGTACATGTTTACTATTTATTTCTCAATTCTCCGAAAACTTTTATATCAGTCACCTAACCAAATTGTACAAACTTCCTCGTCTAATTAAATTCTGCAATATCAAAAATTAATATTAATAATTTAGTATTGAAAATAATGTTATTAGATATGTTAGATAGTTGATAGAGATTAGCATCTATAAACAATGGAATTTTTAGAGAGTTTATCCGGGTCTCTGGGTGCTATTTGTAGGCCATGAAATAATAAAACCTCAATTTTCAGCCCACCAAGCCACGAACCCGCCATCCAAAAAGTGTCTAAGTATGAAATAAGGAATCTGCATATGCCGTATAAAATTTCATGTCCATACATTATAAAAGTACATGTTTACTATGTATTGCTCGTTTGTCGGAAAACTTTTATATCAGTCGGTCCACCAAAATGGACAAACTTCGTCATCTACTTAAATTCTGCAATATCAATATGTAATATTAATAATTTAGTATTGAAATTAATGTTTTTAGATATGTTAGGTAGTTGATAGACATTGCCATCCGTAAAAAAATGTCAAATTTGAACCCGCCATCCCTCGAGTCCATCTATCAATCTGCATATCGTAGAAGTCCGAGTGTTATTTGGAAGATACGAAACAATGAAACTGCAATGTTCAGCCAGCCAAGCCGAGAGCCCCCGATCAAAAAAAGTGGCTAAATATCAAATGAGGGATCCACATATGCTCTATAAAATCTCTTGTCCATAGTTTCAAAAAGCACATGTTTACTATGCATTGCTCGTTTGTCGGAAAACTTTTATATCAGTCGCCCGACCAGATTGCAAAAACTTTCTCGTCTAATTAAATTCTGCAATATCAAAATTTAATATTAACAATATAGTATTGGAAATTTTGTTTTTAGATAAGTTAGATAGTTGATAGGGATTAGCATCCTGTAAAAAATGGAAAACTTGAACCCGACAGCACTTAATTCCATCTGTCAATTTGTATATCGCGGAACTCCGAGTGCTATTTGGAGAACACGAAAAAATGAAACTGCAATGTTGAAACTCGTGTCCATATAGAGACTCTGCATATGCTCTATAAAATCTCATGTCCATACTTTATATAGAAACTCATGTCCAGAAGTCTGCCTGTTAATTTGTATATCGCAGAAGTCTGGGTGTTATTTGTATATCTCCGCAAGTTTGACTGATACTCAATTTTTAGACCGCCAAGCTACAAACCCGCGATCCAAAAAGTGCATGGAGCGCCTGTCAATTTGTATATTGTGGAAGCCTAGATGTTATTTGTAGGACACTGAACAATAGATACTTATTTTTCAGCCCGCCAGGCCACGAACCCGCGATCCAAAAACTGCCCAAGTATGGAATGAGGGATCCGCATATGTTCTAGAACAATACAAATGCAATGCTCAGCTAAGCAGCCCGTAGGTCCTCCTGTCAATTTGTATATCTCGGAAGTTTGGGTGTTATTTTAGGAAACAAAACAATAGAGACTCTATTTTCATCCCACCAGGTCACGAACATGTGATAAAAAAAGTGGCTAAGTATGGAACGAGGGATCCGCATATGCTCTATAAAATCTCATGTCCATAGTTTATATAGAGACTCATCTCCGCAAGTCCGGCTGTCAATTTGTAAATCGCAGAACTATAGGTGCTATTTGTAGGACACAGAACAATAGATACTCAATTTTAAGCACGTGGCGCAAAAAGTGCTTGGGCCGCCTGTCAATTTGTATATTGCGGAAGTCTAGGTGCTATTTGTAGAACACCGAACAAGAGATACTTAATTTTCAGCCCGTCAGGCACGAACGCACGATCCAAAAGTGCCCAAGTATGGAATGAGGGATCCGCATATGTTCTAGAACAATACAAATGCAATGTTCAGCCAAGCAGCCCGTAGGTCCTCTTGTCAATTTGTAAATCACGGAAGTCTGGGTGTTATTTGTTGGACAACTGAGAGGGGGGGTGAATCAGCTGTTACCGTGCTTAAACAATTATGTTTATTTTAAATTCTTTGCAGAGCGCTTAATGAAAATCACAATAATGCAAGGAAGTAAGCAATAGAACATTCAGCATCATTGTCACATATGAAATATACAGAGACAGATGTTTCCTGAGGAAACCCATAAAGGGTAAAAACCTCTTCTCCTTTATATGATAAGCAATCTTTACATTATGTACATTATCATACATATGAGCTCCAACTCATTGTGAGGCTACAACCTCTGTATTGCAAGTTGCAACTTGCTGAGAGCACCAATTCTCTGTTTTCTCTAGCACTCACTAGAAGGAAGCACCAACTCCCTGGTTTCTCTAGCACCCACTAGAAGGAAGCACCGACTCCCTAAGTGTTCCAAAACCAATTGGATGGAAGCACCAACTTCTAGTCATACAGGCACCAACCTGTATAACAGAGAACAACAGTTCTCCCTTGCACCACCCTGCCACCCTAGTTTCTCTGGCTGCATCCAGATGGAAGCTACAACTCTCTGTGTTCAAGCACCCACTTGAACCTCTGAGGACTATAGTCCTCTCTAGCACCTCCCTACCACCCTGAAATATAAATCTTTGCTATTAAGACTTATTACAACGATATAAATTTCTCCATGGCTTACCGGTCTCATCACTATTCTGCTACACTGCGCTGCTCTATCTGCATCAATGTCTTCTGCACACCCTTGTGCTTTCTGTTCTTTTGCCTTTTATGCTCACTGCGCCATGTCCCTTCGATGCACCATTCCCTTCTGTGTTTTTTTGTTGTTGCGCTCTACCTCCTTCTTCACACCTCAATCACACTCAACGACAACTCCTCATTTCTTCTTTGTTCAACATTCTTATAGTCTCTGTGCACCTTGTGCATGCAATCTGCTTCTTGCTCTTGCATCATGTCAGCCAATCTGCTCCCCATCAGGGTGTTTTCTACACTTCACTCTTCCACAACTATCCCATCTCCCGTGTGCCATGTTGTCTCTCTCTGTTCTGCATCTTCTGTTGATTGTGAGTGCTCTGCTTGATCATCATGGTAACTCTTCAGCTTCTCTGGCGGTTTCCCCCATGCATCCATCATCACTGGGTGTTATATTGAGATTCCTCATCTTCTCTAGCAGTTGAGACTCTTCATCTTCTCTTTCATAGACGAGCTCATCCTCTGGAAGAAACCATCATTTGTTTCTAGCAGTTACACTGTGAAGTGCAATAGTAGCCCTCCGATCTTATTCAAATTCATATGCACCATTGAATTGACTTCATTGAATCTTGCGTTCTTTTCGCCATTTCACACTTCGGCATTTCGGGATCCCCGTGGTAAATATTTTGTTACTCTCCATGTCTCGATCCCTGAAACTCTGAAATGGAGCTTGTCTGCACTAGCTCCTTCCTTCATATTCCACCGATGTGACCAATGGTTGTGACCAAAGGCTAAGCCAAAACGTGTTTCACACTTCGGCATTTCGGCAATCATGTTGTGTGGCATCTCGACTCTCCAAGTCGCGATCTCCGAAACTCCGAAAGGGAGCTTGCCACTTCAATATTTTCTCTACAGCTCTTTGACCATGTGACTACGAGAGGTGACCGAGTGCTTATCCATATAGTGCTTTCGCGATTTCGCTTTTCAACACTTCGGCGTTCCTGTGGAGGTGAGTTCTTGATGCTCCATGTCCCAGTATCCAAAGCTCTGAAATGGAGCTTGGTTGTGCTAGCTCCAATCCCTTCGGCATTTCGCATTTCAGCCTTTCGCGATTCTTGCGATGAAGAGTCTCGTCACTTGACTCTTCCAACTCTCGGTATCCAAAGCTTCGAAATGGAGTTGGATCAACGGTCCACACCCTAGATGATTCGACGGTCCAGATCTCTTCGTGATTTCGCACATTGTGATTTCACATTTCACGATTTCGGGTTTCACGACTTCAGGACTCCTGTAGTAAAAGTTCTTGACATCCCCAACTCTCGATATTTAAAATCGTCCTCCTTCTTCCGGAATTTCGGCGTTTCACATTTCGCGATTCCGGGACTCCTGATGATGAAGAGTCTTGACTCTCCCAACTCCCGGTATCCGAAACTCCGAAATGGAGTTATTTCCCGATCTACGAAACTCTTCGTTTATGTGCCTATTTCGGGATTTCGGGATTTCGGGATTCCGTATTTTGGGATTCCGGAACTTCTGTGTTGAAGAGTATCAACTCTTGACTTCTCAATTTCCCGGTATCCAAAACTCTGAAATGGAGTTTACACTTCTGATCTTTCCATGCCATTATCCTTTTGTTGTTGATCTTCCTTGCCTTCATGTTTGTCATCAAATGAACAAGCACACTCTTGCACTCTGCGTGCACCATTGCACTTTCTCTTCTGAGCAGCTTACATTGTCCTTGTTTTGCCATCGCTGCATACTCTGATCTTGCCATCAATGAAAAGCACACCTGCCTGATAAACATGCCAACATTATTTGTATGACACAGAACAATAGAGACTCTATTTTCATCCTGCCAGGCCGCGAACCCGCGATCAAAAAAGTGCCTAAGTATGGAATGAGGGATCTACATATGTTCTATAAAATCTCATGTCCATGCTTTATATAGAGACTCATCTGTGTAAGTCTGGCTATCAATTTGTATATTGTGGAAGTGTAGGTGYTACTTGTAGGCCACAAAACAATAGATACTCAATTTTCAGCCAGCCAAGCCGCGAACCCACGATCCAAAAAGTGCCTGGACCACCTATCAATTTGTATATCACGGAAGTCTAGGTGCTATTTGTAGGACACTGAACAATAGATACTTAATTTTAGCCCRCCAGGCCGCGAACCCGCGATCCAAAAAGTGCCCAAATATGGAATGAGGGATCCGCATATGTTCTAGAACATTACAAATGCAATATCTAGCCAAGCTGCCCGTAGGTCCTCCTGTCAATTTGTGTACCACAGAAGTATGGGTGTTATTTGTAGGACACTGAGCAATAGAGACTCTATTTTCAACCCGCCAGGCCGTGAACCCGCGATAAAAAAAGTGGCTATGTATGGAATGAGGGATCCGCATATGCTCTATAAAATCTCATGTCCATACTTTATATAGAGACTCATCTCCGCAAGTTCGGTTGTCAATTTGTATATTGCGGAAGTGTAGGTGCTATTTGTAGGACACAGAATAATAGATACTCAATTTTCAACCCACTAGGCCGCGAACCTGCGATCCAAAAAGTGCCCAAGTATGGAATGAGGGATTCGCATATGTTCTATGAAATGTCATGTCCATGTTTTATAAAAGTACATGTTTACCATGTATTTCCCATTTGTCGGAATACTTTTATATCACTCGGCCGACTAGATTGTACAAACTTTCTCGTCTAATTAAATTCTGCAATATGGACCAACCAACTCGCAAGTCCACCTGTCAATTTGTATATCGCAGAAGTGTAGGTGCTATTTGTAGGAGACAGAACAATAGAGACTCAATTTTCATCCCGCCAGTCTGAGAACCCGCAATCGAAAAAGTGCCTAAGTATGGAATGAGGTATCCGCATATGCTATATAGAATATCATGTCCATACTTTATAAAAGTGCATGTTTACTATGTTTATTGATAATATGTTATAAATTATCAATATGTAATATTAATAATTTAGTATTGAAAATAATGTTTTTAGATATGTTAGATAGTTCATAGGGATTGCCATCCGTAAACAATGGCAATCTTGAACGCGTCAGCCCTCAAGTCCATCTTTCAATCTGTCTATCGCGGAACTTCGAGTGTTATTTGGAGGACACAAAACAATGAAAGTGCAATGTTGAGCCAGCCAGCCCGCAGGTCCATTTCTCAATTTACAAATTCTGCGACATACATATTGACGGCCGATATCTGTCACTGAGATACAATATGACCATCAGCCCTTCACATCTTCTGGGTATATCTTCTGTCATTTTTCTTTTGTAACCCACCTGGCCGCTTTTCGTACTTTGGTATTTCTTGGAATCGGTTTTCCCATCATCGTTGCCTTCATGCTTGTTTCCAGATATGCAATAATTAAGCTTTAATGCTAGTAGCCATCCTACAGGGACCGTTAAGATTGTCATTAATGTCCAAAAATCCGAAGAAGATTTGTCATTACTACGAATTAAACTAAGATTTTCACACAACTATGTTATCATTTCCAAGTATTCATTTCAAAGGCAATGCAAGATTATTTTTTTGTACGCCGACGGGTTGGTACTTTTAATAAATTTCTAATTCTTAATCTCTTTTTGTCGTCACCGCCACCTTCACACTTTTTTATAATTGTGCAATTACTGAGCTATGATGGTGACAGCTTATTCCACACAAACACTGGAAATTGTCATTGATCAACGAAAGGCTCGAGGAGATATTCCATTGATACGCATTAAACCATAATTTGCGGAGGGTTATATTATCCCTCCCCGATTTTCATTTCAAACATTGTCTCGAGCAAATGGAAATTCTTAATAACTTCTGGAAATAGTTCTCTCCAAACATAGAAAACCCATTGGGGCATAATGGCCAGACGTTCCACTATTCTAGGGCATATTCTTACTATTCATCTCCCTCTGCCCAGGAGAAAAAAAAGGAAATGGTCCCTTGGTACACAGAGAGATATATTTCAAGTCAAAAAGTCCCATCGCAACCCTGGCTGCTCAAAGAACCTACCCAGTTGGATTCATGTATGTCGCAGAAGTTGATGCCATGAATTCTGAGCCGGAAGAAGATGATCTGATGGATGATGATACGGCAATGGATGGTGGCAATGCAAAGAATCTTCCCACTCCTGTGCCCAAATTGAAATGAACCATAATAAACAGATCTTCCTGGCTCAGTGATGGCAGTCATGACAACACCAAAAGGAGTTTCAGAAAAGACACCAACGGTAAACGTAACAGCCACTTTGCAGCGCGAAAGTAGGAATTCTAGACTTCCAAATTAGTTTGTTCTGGGTGGAAGAGTTTCACTGTAAAGCAATGATATGTTGATGCTCCCAGAGATATATTTCAAGCCAAAAAATTATTGATTAACATCTTCGGGAATCAGGTCCAAAACTCTTGCTGCTGCAAGGCATTTCCCTACTAGTCATCTCCTTCTGCCCAGAATGGACTAATTTGGGCCTCTGGAATTGCACATGCAAGTTATGCTATTGTATTGTTTTGGACTATGCAGAGGCGGTTTCAGCTAACGGCTATTCCACTTGTCATGCAACCATTTACATGTTGCATACTGCGGATACCGTGTCTGTGTTTGTCGCAGATACCTTCAATGTTTTGGCCCGAAGAACTGGGTCCAATTTCTCAGGATAGATGTACAACACTCGATGTTTTTCTTATCTTTTTAAATGGATTTGCTATTAAAAAAAATTTGCCTTCGACTCTTCGTTGCTTCCTCTTTTATGGGTTTAACTTATATTCTAACTTGTGTGGTTCAATGCTCTCATACTTCTTCGATATTGTGTTTACTAATACCAATGTACAATGTTGCAGCAAAATCGTTATTCTTGTTTGTAGACATGCAATTATTAAGTTTTAATGCTAACAACCCATTATGCAAGAAGTTTAATACTTGACTTAATATGTTGCACCCATGGAAGAAATGAACAGCACAATTACACCCACACGTTCCAATAAAATATAATCTTCAACAAAGCATTTGTTGGAAATTAGTAGAATATGAAGTTTAGTAGTTAAGTTAATATGTTACAGTCATGGAAGAATGTATCAAGAACATAGTTACACGCAGAGGTTGCAATAAAATCTAATCTTGAACAATGCATTTGCTGACAATTAGTAGATCATCATGGTTTTGCAACAATGGGGCTTCCTTGAAACCAATTCGCGCTTACCAAAACTGCCTTTCTATTTTCCCACTCTTTTATTCCCTCTAGTTTCTCTTTCTGGTTACTTAATCATTTTTTTCCGAAAAATGCCTTGTTGCGCAGCTTCGCGGATTCACACCTTTCCAATGACCACTTCCCCTTTCTTTGAATTGGCCCTCTATTGTTCCTTGTCCCACAACTGGCACCCAGAGTTCCGCGATATACAAATTGACAGGCGGACTTGCACGGTGGTCGGGTCAACATTGCACTTCTACTTTTTCGTGACCTCCAAACAATATTTGGAGCTCCGCGATATGCAAATTGAAAGATATACAAACAAACTTGGAACCGTTCTTAGATCATACCCTCTTCGGTATTACGATCCCCATTTTGATTCCATCTGTCCTCTTTCCATACTTCGCCATTTGTTCAAATTTCTTTGGCGGATCGCCGGTTTGGCGGGTTGACGAAATATTCAGTTCGTAGTCGTTGTTTCCTGTGCCTGCGCCCCTTTCATATTAGTAGTTGGAAAGTATATATAAGATCTTGTTGCTATGCATGCAATTAGAAATTTCAATATTCCATACTTAACCACTTTGTCGAAATTTCACAAATACACAAACCGGTCATTGAACTTCCCCATCATGATCTCTTCCATTTTACACATTTTGCACTCAAAATTTCTGTAACATAAAATTTCACCGTGCAACACTTGGCTATCCTGACTATCCCCATAACCCTTTTTTGAATCCCATCCAATCGCTTTTCAGAGCTTTCCATTCTTTCCTTGCTCTCCGCCGTCTTCGTCACCTTCCCACTTGTCTCTTACATATGTTGTTTCTAAATATGGAATTACTGGCATTTAATTCTAACAGATCATCATGCAGAAATCGTATAGATTGTCATTGATGGGTGAAAGGCTCAAGGACATCTCGTATTGATGCACATTAAACCAAAATTTGCAAGGGAATTATATTATTCCTTCCAACTGTTCATTTCAAAATCATGAAGTCCCGTTCACACGACATGGCTTTCACACGTTCACGAAACCTCCATCACTTAATTGCTCTTCGTCGTACCCGCCACCTTCGCATTTCTAAATATGCAATAAATAAACTTTACTGCTAACAATTCATCATGCACCACCAATACAGATTGTCATTAATCAACGAAAGGCTCGAGGAGCATTCCCATTCATAAGCATTTAACCAATATTTAGCAAAAAGTTACATTATCGACTTTAACTGTTCATTTAAACCATTATCTGCAGCAACGAAATCTTCTCATAAACCTATGGAATCAGCTCGACAACAATTATGTGGAGATACAGTGAACATCTTCAGGCACGAGGACCAGAACTTCCACTGGTCCAAGTCATTTTCTTATTACTCAACCTCTTCCGCAGAGAACCAAGTAATTTGGACCTCCGGGATTGCCCATGCAGGCTGTGTCCCTGAGGTTTTTGAATGTATGGACTTGGTCTCTTGGTGCGCCGATAAATATATTGCAGAGAAAAGAATTATTCCACTGCAGGACCACTCTTCTATTTCTTTGTCACCTTGGGTCTTCCGCCAAATGCTGAAATTGTTGGAGCCAACATTAGCGTTCAAAGGAGAGGATTGCAAACAGTTCCTGGAAAAGCATAATAACGGATTGGACCTCTTGCCACTTTTTTAACAAAACACAAATCTATTTCCTGAAGATATTACAAGCATCCAGGTTAGTTCATTTAGAAATCCATTTTGCAAAATTGCTTGGCTGTTTACAAGAATAATGGGACAGGAGTCCACAGGTATTGTTTCCCGCATGGATCTTTATATTTTGTATTTCACAGTCAAAGAACAAGCCATTTTTTATTGGGGCAGGTTAGTTTCCTATGAAATCTCTTCCCAATTGTCAAGCTACAAAAGGAAAAAGAAATTTTATATGTCATCCTATTTAGTTTTTTCAATAGCACATTCCTGTCGGTTTCCGCAACTGTCTCTGTCCAAGAATGTCAACTGTGAATTCCACCCAGTAACGTTCTGGTACCAGGCCTTGTGGAAGCACAAGGCTTCCCACTGTTTTTATGAGGTTTTTAATGGCTTCCTGTCTGTTTTCAAAGTTTTGTTGTTAGGATAAGATGCTCCCTGCATATCTGAATAGGAAACTAGTTTTTGGACAAAAAGGGGGCACTCGAACATTTGGATAATTACACTGTCATAAGAATTTTTGGCTCTACGGAACAACCTTCTCTCCTTCCATGTCACATTACTGACAGAATGTTTGTTGCAGAAGTAGCATGTCAATACAGCTACTAGTTCCATCTACTCCAAAGGAAGAAAAAAAAACAGTTCATTCCTCTGTCTTGGAAAATAGGGGAGTTCGTGTTGAAAAACGTCAACGAAATTGACGATTTTACAGCACATTTTAGCATTTCCAACCTCAGATATGTTGAAGACATAAGAGGATTCGAACCCTATGATATTTTTAGACAACATTTACAAACACTTGGCCTCGGCAATTGTTTTGTAAATAAACACCTGCCCAAAAATAGAGACAGTAGTGACAACGGTCCTGCCTCTGATGCCAGCGACGTAGAGACAGTGCAAAGTTGCACTAAATTATACACGCAACAAGGGAAAGGCCCCAATGACAAGAGTGTTTAATCTGCAAATACCACTCCAAAAAGTACGACATCCTGGAGCATCGCTCCAACGGCCCATCACAGCAACAAAGAAACCCAGAGTTCTTCAAATGGAGGAGGAGATAACGACCCTCCTCACTCTAAAATTGATAGTTCTCACAAGCTTCCAGTAGAGAAGAAGAGAAAAAAAAAATGGGGCACACGGAAGAGCCGAAAATTCAGAGTGAGAACATGGAACTTGACATTGCTCTGGATACCATGTTCCCCTTCCTTGATCAACCCAGAGACGCCATCCACCATAGCCATCCAATGGACATATTCATTACCCAAAATTTTGACATAGATGAATCCTTCATGTCCCAAAGTGTTGTTTTTTATAGCCAGAACAAAAAAATGATAATTGAGAAAAAAATTGTTAAAAATAAGAAAGGCAAATTTCGTTCAGAGGTTGACGTTGCTAACATGCAACTATCCCAAATCTGTCAACTTCGCACTGCGACCGAACAAGCACTTCATGATTCCATTGGAGAAAATGAGACCGAGAATGCCAAACTGAAGGAGCGAGTCAAGGAATTGGAAGACGCTTTCATTCCTATGCCATTGTTTGTCAATCCTTTGGCAATAGCCATGCCTGGCACCCATGCACCCAATGTAAAAGCATCCTCCACCCTGCCCACATCCTGTAAAGGATATGTGGAGAACAATATCAAAAAAAGAATAGAACTGGTTACCGAGGCGTCGAAAAGATCACAAAGCATCACTTCGCTTGGAACCAGGGCACATAGCTTGCTCGAGATTTTGCAAGCCGGATTAAAAGATGAAGAAAAATTCTTTTTAAAAATGGTCATCCCTTTTAGCAATATTGTCAACAATATGACAGAAACAAAAAGAAGAGAAGAAGATCATCCATCCAAAAACCAGATCGTCCAATTGAATGCATGTTGGAAAGAAAAATTAAACAACCTGTGTCTCATTGTTCAGTCATGTGAACAAGCCATATCGAAGAAAGATAAATTATTCACAAAGCTGTCAAATATAGACTTAGCTGGGAAAACCAATGACTTCCAAGACCCCCTCTTAATTGCAAACTCCTTGCCCCTAACCACGCAAGAGTTCAATAAACAAGTTGTTATGTTTAAGACCTTGTCTCTGGAAAATTTTTACAGCATCCTTCAATTTGATCAAGCTCACGTCCACGACTGGCTAGTCAAATATGTAGTACAAAATGAAGAAATTCATCAGGCTCTCTCTAATCTTTCTATCGACCTCCAGGAATTAGAAAATGATATTTTCAACATAAAAATCTGAAATGACATCAACGTTTCCCCAATGAGAGGCTACATTGAAGAATGGATCAAAAGGCAATTGAAACAAGCCGCCGACGAAAGACAATAGGCAGTTGTCCTTGAAACCACAGTCGTCGGAAACGTCAATGAAACGGCAGCCACAAGAAAATAGCCAAAGGACTCATATGTATCCTCACTGTAAGTTTACTCATCGCATTTTTCTTTGTTTATCAACCTAGTCATTCCAGTTTCTTAAACACAGACGTATAGGCAAATTTACTCATCGCATCTTTCTTTGTTTATCAACCCAGTTATTCTAGTTTATTAAACACAAATGTATATGCAAACACTTGCAGCTATTGCACTCTATCTTCTTTCCACAGTCCTGTTTCTTGTACATATTTCTCTAATGGTCCACTGGAGCCCCAATCCCAGTCTACATGACAAACGCATTGAAATTCCGGTTTATATGTAATAGATTTTAATTTTTTTGTATATTTCAAAATTTCCAGTAGTGTGTAACAAACTTTTATTCTTTGACACATTTCAAATATAAATGCATTTAAATGTTTATATGTTACATACTCTATTCTTATCTTTCAGCACTATGTATGACAAATGCATTTAATTTTTAATATGTTATAGACTTTTATTCTTATCCTTCAGCAATCTATTTGGCAAATGCATTTACTCTTTTATATGTTACAGACTTTTCCTTTTTTATATATTTCAAAATAAATGGTGCTCAACAATGCAAAATGCATTGTCACCATATATTTTATATCATCATATATTTTTATCTTTCAACAGTCCATATGGAAAATGCATTTAAATTTCCAAATTTATTCTTGCTCTGCCTGCCAACTGTCATTTACTTTTGTCCCTTCTAACGTGATATACATGTTTCACACAACATTTCCGTGATATACATTTTGCACCGAACACTTTGTTTCATTTACAATTCCACCACATTTTCCACAATTTTCTTTCTAACCTCATTGGCAGGGACTGAGCTGCCACGCAGCCTTGTTTGTAAATGATATGGTTCTTTTCGATTTCTTCCTAGAGTGACTTTAGAGGTAGTTGGATGCTCTTGCTATGTGAACTTAAGTTGATGGTGGTCATCCTTGACAAAACTAAGGTAATGATTTACAACCCTCTAAGAAATATCTAAAGGAACTTTACTATTTTTTTGTAGTTATGAAGTGGAGAACACTTGTGGGTTTTATTTACAATCCCCAAGGTTGCCCATAAGGCTTCTTTCCGACCTAAAATACATAACGGGTATACTTTCTTGGTCGCACTTCAGCTCTCGTGTTTCCATTTTCATTTTCATGACATTTCTAAGAAGATGTATTTTTTTGAAATAATCATTAAACCCACATTTCTTTATGGGGTTGAGATCTAGGGACTGTATCATCTTCCTCAAATTGAAAACACATTGAGAACGTACAATAGAACATGCTCTGATGTATGACTATTGCAGAATATGGCCCCTAAAGCCACTTCCAATATGAGTCTACGGCACATTATTTATGCTTGGAAAACATTTTGAGACTCATTTTCTCCTCTACATGATCTACACTATTTTGGAACCCAAAGTTTTGGGCTCATTTCATGCGTGCACACAAACGAAGTTGTGCGTGCTCATTCCAAATTTTTTCATGTACCTAAGGTAATGCACGAAGAATGAAAAGGAGTGTGCATCTGACCAAGTTTTGATAGTGTGTGACATGCCTAAAATATTATTGAATGCGCATCGATCCCAATTTAGATGTGCACCGGAAATAAAAAGACGCACGCCGGAATAAAGAAAAGAATCATCGATAAATCCTCTCAAAGGATTACAGCCAATAGCATAAGGGATTCTGGAGCTGAAAAAAGATGACCTGGCAGGGAGGTTAAGATTGCCTTGATTCTTGAAGGCTACGTGGATTGTAGGAATGTGCCAAAAGCGTGTGAGGCAATTTGTCAGTAGAATGAGTGGAGCATAGTAGAAAGAGACAGAGCTCCTAAGCAAGTAAAGCTATAAAAGGAAGCAGTGATATCAAAAATGGGGTTGGCTAGATAGTTGGATAATGCATAGTTGGCTAGCTAGATGTTTAGATGAGACTCATTGAGTTGTTAGTATCGAGCTCACTCTAAGCTTGTTGTAATCTTGTAATGTGTCTGAATATAATGTGGAGTCTGTCATATATCTGTAGTCTTGAGAAAATGTGCATTGTGTAGTATGTTGTATTTCTGGGGATTTATATAAACAAAGATATGAAGTTTTGTAGTTGTGATATAGTTTTCTTAATGCATGCCTTTGTTGTAATGGAATTACTCTGGTAATAAACATGCGACAATTATGATCTATTATGTGTCTATCATGTATTATTTGGATATGTGTGTGTATTGTTTTACTTCTTAGTCCTAATAAATTGTCAAATATGAGTTGCATGAATGCCAACCCTGATGGATCTTTGTGTGTTTAGCCTTCATCTGTGTCATAAGACCTTATGGTCTCTGTGATCCTCTCTACATATTAGGTGAGACCTTCCTCGACCTTGTTCGAGGATTGATATGTCTATGCTCTGGGTTTTTTGTTGGTCAACTCTGGACTAACCCTAGGTATAAAATCTCTAACATTAAGAAGGATGTGTGCAAGCATGGAACAAAATTCCAGCAAATGGTTATGTTGCCAGGACCTGGAAGTATTTTAGGGATTGATGAAGGCAAGATATGAGGTGGCATCCATCGCGAGAGGAAATTCAAGACTGGTTGACTGCAAAAGAGCATGAGTTTCCCCTGCAAGAAATTTAGGGGTTGAAAGTGACTATGAAGAAATGAAAAGATGACTATCTTTACACAGATATGCATGAGCTTTCTTTGTTGAGTTTCCTTTTTTGTTGTATGAATGGCTAAAAAGAAACATTGCTACCAATTCTATTGTTTGGACTTTGAAACTATTGGTCTAGGATCAAGTCAAGCTTGAGAGATTGAAAGTGTTGGATAATAAGTGGACTTGGGATATTGACTTCTGGTTTGTTCGATTAAAATAGGGCTAAATTGTTGAATTTATTGTGGAGTACACCGATTCTTTTAGTGAGGCTGAAAGAAAGTTTGTGGAAGGTCCAAGGAAGCAGATGTTGGAAGAAATTCCACTCTGGATAAAGATGTTGTTTGTGGAGAAATGGATGATGTGCGTGGGGATCGATCGAATGGCTAAGTGAAATCCCCTAATGTTGGGGGGGGAGCTTGCAAAGATGGGGGAAAGTGAGAAAATGGATCCATGGAGGAGGATTCATAAATTGTTGAGATGAGGGGAGGAATGGTATGGACCGAGTGGAGAAGAGGAGAAAAAGTGTTGAGAGATATGCAAGAAGAGTTGAGATAAGAAGAAAACCAGAGCAAAGAGGTGGAAGAGAGTTAGTGAGGGGCATGCGAAGAGAGGTTAGACCCAGGATGAAGAGAAAAGAAACTACACCACGTGGTAGTGTGAAAGAGTATGTTGTGTCAGAGTGGAGAAAAAATGAAGTTAGGCCCATGAAGAGGCGGGGCATTGAAAATAGGGTGTCCAGTAGGGATATCAGTAGTGATAGTAGTAAGGGTATAGGTGACGAATTCCATACCCATTGGTTGTTGTAGAATGCCACAACCTTAGAGGAAGAGGAAGTGCAGAGCAGTGGTGCATTGATAAGAGGAAAATATAGCGTGCAAAGTAGTGGTGTGTTGTTAGGATAGATAGTGCACAAATAAGACAGGAAGATAGAGCACAGATTTGTGGTGCGCAAATAGGACATGAGGATAGAGTGTAGCGTCTTGGTGCACCAAAAGAAGAGGAATATGGAGGCTCTCGTAGTGGCAGGGAAGATGAATTGGAAATATTAGATGGTCTTGCATGGTTGCAAGTAGGAAACTCTCTAGGTCACCTCATGGGAAATTTCAAAAGAAGATGGAGTTACCCCCCCTTTGTACCACCCCCCTTGTGCATTTTTAATCAAGAAGAAAGGACAACATATAGTGAAGCAATTGGAGTAGAAGAGAGAGAAAAAGAATATATAAGTAAAGAGATGAGTGGAGAAGAAGGTGAAGTCAATACTACTTCACTCTTAGAAGTATCCGTGTTGAGAAATGAAACCCCTAACAGTTAGAGAGGGGGAACTAGCTCAAGTTTGAGGATGGAAAATCATGATAGTACCTTGAGGCTACCTGTGTTCCACAAAATGGGTAGGGATGATGCAGAACAACATTGGTTTACATGTGAATCAATCTGGTCTATGAATAAAATCACAGACGAAGTAGCAAAGATCACGCATTTGGAGACCACGTTCAGGGACAGAGCTTTTATGTGGTACATGAAGTACAACGCTACTGCAGTGGCAAGACAAATGAGGTCCCTGACAGAGATTAAGCGGGATCTTCTTAGGGAGTTCCAGAAGCCTAAACCACAATCCCAATGTATCACAAAGATAAAGGAGAACAAGTAGAAGTAAGGTGAGACCATATGGAATTATGACCAACGGTTTAAAATTTTATTGGATACACTGATGTTCCAAATCAAGGACATGCAACACTGAGAATGGTTTATTGTGGGGTTACTTCCCCATATTGAAGTTACTCTCAGCAAGCAAAAGGTGACTACTCAAGTGGAGGCAACAGAAATTGCAATGCGCTTGGAAGCTACACCAAGAGGGGAAGAGACGTAGACATGTTTGGTACAGTTGCAGTCACAACTGGCCAACCTGACGATATAGTCACAAGATATGGCTAAGACGAAGGAATGTGCATGTACCATATGTCGTTCTAAACGGAATCATAGAGATGAATTCCTTGTACTACCAAATTATGTAGCGACAGGCGTGCCCAGTCCATTTCCATTAGGATAGATAGAATGGTGTGAGATATGGAGATAGTGGGGCCATGTACCACCCCACTACCCAACTTTGTAGAAGTACTAGATGATGACCCATACTATGTTCTGTGAGTTCTGTAAATCTTTCGGGCATGATGTTGATAACTACCACTCACTCCAACTAACGCAAGATAATACTTGTGATGCATTCTAGGTACAGGAAGAGCAGAAGGGTGGTGAGCATGGTGGTGCAGAAAGAGGTGGGTATCAAGGAGGTTCATGAGGTAGATATAGGCGCAGTCGCGACCAAGGATATGGTGAAGGAGGAGGTAGACCCCCACATGTTTTAATTGCGGAGAGATTGGTCATGTATCAAGGTTTTGTACCAAACCGCACGTGCTTTGTGCATACTACTATAGTCCCCAGCATGTCACCGATGATTGTCTTGACTTGTTGAAAAAGTGGGAAGAAAAAAAATCCAATTGCAACATGGTACATGCATAGCCGCACAACAATAAGAATAAGAATGAGAAGACTTATGTTTGGGTAGTAACCCGAGGAGGAGAAAAGACAAGAGAAAATCTTAATTGGGTGGTCAACTTTGATAGGTTAAATGATGGAATTTTCCTAGACTCATAGATGTTAAATGACAATAATTTAATGCAAGTTGTGGCACACCATTGTCAGTGATGAACAAATGATATGTTGTTGGTTTCCTACCATGCAATTTGATAGGTACAACCTTGGAAAATGTAGATAGATTCATCCCCAAAAGCAACTACTTGAGCCACCATTCCTTCTTTTGGTACACATCAAATTCGGGTGGGCCACGTGTCGAAACGTGGAGATCCATCCATAAACATTGGTGTCGAAACACACATGCATGCATATGTGTTTGTTGTATCGGTGAAATGTTCTTTTAGGATGGGGTGCCAAGAGAGTGCCCTTTGTCTTATCTTAAGAGAGAGTGTGAATTGTTCATTGTGATTGATCATCCCATGCTTAGATTTAGCCACTAAATAGGTTTTCATTGAAGTTATGATAGTTTCATAGTTATTAGTGGTCATGTTTTCAACAGTGCCCACTTTCACATAGAATATGAGTCAATGCCTACACAAACACCCACATAGAATATGAGTCAATGCATATAAAACATATGTGTGTGTATTATATATAATTTTGTTTTACCTTGGAGTATTTTATGGAGATGTATGGTAGAGAAAGTGTTGTTGTTAATGGGATTTATTTCATAAAGGGTGGAGACCAATTATGAAGTTATGGTTTGTGTTTGGTAAAACTAAGCACAATGAAAGGATCGTATTTAACAAATAGTCTTATAGAGAGAGAAACATCAACCAACAACAAGCATGCACATAAATGGACTCAAGAGATTTACTTTGTAAACTCTTACCCGAGAAAACCAACACCCAAATAGATATCTATTATTTCCTTGGCCAAGTTGGTGAAATACAAAGCCACTTCAAGCATCTTACAATGAAGTTCTTCAAGCCATTAAATAAGCTTCATCACATCAAATATCATGGTTTGTCTAGTTCCACGGGCTTTCAAACCAACAATGCTATACCCATCATTGACAGAATCAAGGTTATCTTAATTAATATATGATCAAATCAAAATTAACTTAACATTACCCCCTTTAAACTCGACTTAGGATAATCACCTACTCCCTCAAAGTTTATAAGCAAGTACCTGAGAATACAACATGCCCCTATCACCTAGATCTACTTCTAGACTTTACATCAGTGATTCATCAAACCAAGGATACGCATGCCAAAATAGGGCTTGTAACCATGTGCCCATTTACACTACCATGGGTCTATAAACCATCAATGATAAACTCATCATTAACAAAATCAAGATTATATTAATTACTCTATAAGAAACAAAAACTTAACCCAACCATGTTTAATATGTACACAACAATTTTTTAAAGTTGCACAATTTCCTTTATACTATATCTTGTCTTAAAAGAAGTAAACAACAATGTGCATATTTAAATATTAAACAAACATTGCATTTCATATTTTTTATTTTTATACAATAATTCTTCTTATCACATGTCATTACACTTTCTAAAACAATGGCTAATTACACAATTAGAAGTGGGTCATAACATTAATAAGTTATAAGTTGGTCAAACTAAAGTTGTTGGTCTTCATATCTTTGAATACAAGGAGGATTTCAATCATATTATTGAAACATTAGGGTTTTTGAGGATTTGGACAACCCAATAATGAAAAGTTGTTGGAAGATTTTTGTGGTTGGGTTGAATGGTGACTAAACTCGTTGTGAACTATGCATAGAACTTAACACATTGACTTGACTTAGGTATTCAAATTAACGTGGGTGGTACGATTGGAGGGTGTACTAACTCAATGCACTTAAAGGAAAGAGACTCGAAGACTCACTAAAGGTGGTTTCACGAGTAAGGTATGCATAAGTCAAAAAGAGGGAAAGGTCACATACATTTCAATTTTTAAAAATGACTATGTTGTCTTAAAGGCGAGATGTATCAATATCTATCCTCTCATCAACATTTTATCATTTTTAAAGTTTTAAGGTGTGGTGGGGTTTAGTTAATGAGTTTGAGTGTAAAGGGCCTCTCCTTAAAATTTATTTTAGAATAACTCTTATTATAACACATTTAATGTTATAATTCTTATTATAATACATTTAATGTTATAAATGAAGGGGATTTATAAAATATGTACTATGTTATAAAAATTTTTACAATAATTTTTATTATAATATATTTAGTGTTTATAA
>JASDQU010102803.1:324810-348649 GCA_032191745.1 Picea mariana
TGCTTGTTTGACTTGTTTTTCCATCCTTTTGATTTTTCTTATTTTTATTTTTTTTATTTGATTTTTTTTCTTTGCTTTCATAGTATAACTTGTTTTTTATCTTTTCGATTTTCATTGTATTATTGTTTTCACATCAATGTCTAAAATACATAAGTCATGGAATATTTTTTATCAATTTCTATGATTTGTCTTCATCTTAAATGGAGTTTACTTATCAACCCATCTATTTCAGATAATAAAAAAAACATATATATATTATATTCTAATGTTAGTCAATGTTTAGGGCTCTGTACATATTTGACATAATCCATTTTTCATTGTATTCAATTTTGGCACTGCACATAGGATCATACTCTCCTTAGTCAATTCTTTATATAACAACTCTCCAACTTACTATTCAACTTTATGTCTTCCATTGAATTTAGTGTGTGTTGCTTGATTCAACAATGTTTTAATTGGGAACAAGTTTATAGGAGTAATCCTCCTATTTGGTGGTAAGTCTTTTTTGATAACTTTGAAAGTATTATGTTATTTCACTTTTTCAATAGCTTATTCAAGTCACCAAGAATATCCTCCTTATTGTGCTCTACTTCTTTTTCTAGCACTATTGCATAACATTCCTTGGTCTCCTTCACCATGCTCAATTTGTTTTTGCTAACGTCGACACTTCTCTTCCAATTGTTTCCTCAACATAGTGTAACTTAAATATTTTTCAAACAATACAAAGTTCATTAAGCTTTAAAGAGGAAACATAATTTAAATTGAACGTCTATTATGCTCTGGTGATCCTAAGACACATTGCCTTGATGGGCATTATGCACCTTGTACTATTGTAGTTAATGGGCGTATATAGGCTAGCATGATAACATGTTAGAAACGGGGACCTTTGGTGAAGTGCAATATACAATGTGCAACACCTATAGAGAGATTTGATATTCAACATGCACTGCCTATAAAGAGAATTAAAACATTGTGAAGTACTTATTCCTCATCCTTACTTTATACTAAAAAAATTGCATTGAATACAAAATCCTCAAAATTAATGTGAGGGCATCATCCCTCACTTTTGTAGTAAGCACTATCTTTAATAGTGCAACATTATTTGCAATATATATTAGGATATTCTGATGGAAGCATTCTAAGCCATCTTATCTTGTAACGAACTTTGTTCTAGTCGTCAGAATCATGTGACATAGAAATCTAGAGTTCCAATCAATTGGAAATCCATTTTTTGACCATCTAAATTGATTAGAAATCTAAGTAATATTTGAAGTGTATCTATTCTTCAAATTAACCACACACTATTTGTGTTTCCAACTCTTGGTCTTCATCGCTTTCTCATCCACAATCTTCTAGCTCTAATTCATTTGACCTCTTACTTGGAATCTATCTGAACCAATCATCTTCTACAAGTTCTTTTTATCCATTCTCATCTTATGGTGGGTGTGTCCTTTTTTAATACTCATACAAGTCAACAACATTGAAAGTGGACAAATATAAAACTTCTATGGCAATGTCATTGTGTATTCATTGTCTCCAAATTCTTATTGATTCTACATAACCCAATTGTATTAACATTTAACTTGTTGAAAGTTCCCTTGGGATAGTGCTCTTTCATGATTGCACCATGACCGATCCCCAATTGCAAAATTATTATGCCTTTCATGTGCATTTGTGTACTCCTTCTACCATCGAGACTTCTCTTTTAGTTTGTATTAGACCTGCAAAAATATCTACTCTGTATTCTCTATAGATGCTTTTCATTATCACTTTTTTGCATGTCAACTAGTGAATATAGCAAGTTTAATAGTCATCTATCACATTCAATCGATACAAAATATTTAAAAACAAAAACCATGTTGACTCATTTAGAAAGTTGTCATGAATGAACTATGCATGTGTCAAAAGATGAACATATTATTTTGGTTGGTATTCAACTAATCATCTCAAAACACTTCCAAGACTTTAGTTCACCACTTCTATCTATCCATCTATTTGAGGGTGATGCATTGAAATGTACAACAACTTTGTTGCCATCTTCTTGAACATAGTCCTCCAAAAGTGACTTATTAAAATATAGTATCTCTAGCTAATGTAATTGTCTTTCACAATCCATCTAGTCACAACACCTCCTTAAAGAATCAATTTCCACATTATGTCACATTATTTCTCTTCGTACATGTATTAGAAAACTTGTCAACCATAATAAACATTGTATCAAATATCCATTGTGTTCTTGACAATATAAGAATGAAATCCATGGACCTATCTTCTCAAGGCATATTTGATACTTTTATTTTCCAAGGAAAATCTCATTGACAAACCTAAAGGATGCTTTCCCACATTTATGGCTGACATCTCTATTAAACAAATCGAGCACTTGTTGGCATGGAACTAGTCAAATACCCATCAACATTAGCGAGAACTAGTTGAGCTAACCCCTTGGGCAAAGGCATATTTGATACTTGCAATAGTGTGTATAATCTTAAATTTTGACCAAAACCTATTACTATTCGGAAATTTTTACACCATGCCATGAATATGTTGACCTCTTTCTTCATTTCGGATGAGTTATATCTCTTTGCCAATAAACTGTGTCTTCTCATGCCTAAATTATCATCTAAGTTAATCATTGTGCAACTCTTCAATCAAACTCTCATTCATTAAACGCATTAGTATACATAACTACTTCCCATTGAACATATATTCATCTTATATCCAACTACACACTTTTATTTACATCTATATATTTCTCTTGCATCAAGTTATTATGCCATAGGAATTTTTATGCCGAAGGTGTTCTTTAAGGGGAGTGTTCCCTTGAGTCATTCTTTGTCTGTCCGTAACATCTCCATGCATAACACATATAACCTACAATTATGTCAGCGGTTCTCGTCGACATTTATCCTCCACGCCAGTCGTTCCTCCTCAAACTTTGTGCCACACCGCCTCTATCATTTTCTAGAACAACACAGTGGATGATTTCTTCTGCAATAAATTGCAAGTTGTTTCCAATCATCTGTAGGCCACGACCCACGCTGCTCTTCTTATCCTTCCTTGTGTTCTCCATGCAGTTAGGGTTTTCCATGCCATGCATTGGATCCCTGAGGACCAAGAACACTGTAAACATCATTCTCACGAATTCTCTAGACGCAACCACTGGCAGCATCTTCTACTATCTCTTCAGATTCGTGTTCGCCTTGGGAAGGGGCAAAATCATTTCATATTTGGTGCAAAAAATATACTTACATACATGGATTATGCATTATACTTTCATCTGAATTAGTTTCATTAATGTTCTCATAACTTGTAAGAACCCTTCAATCTTCGATGCTACAACTGCCATGCAAGGGTTTCTCCCAACAACTAGAGCTACTCATCCTTCCAAGAAGGAAAAGAAACAGGATTGACAGACTCAACTCACTGTTGTGAAACTCGCCTTTTTTATACACATTTATTATTAGACCTATACACATATTTATTATTATTGCCACACATGTACATTTAAGTAAATGTTAAAATACTTGCTACACACTAATAAATGTGTGTAATAAATGTATATATAAAAATATACCATTAAATAAATGTTAAAATATTTATAATTGTTTAAACATGGTTTATATGATGATATACATCCAACATATACTTCATTTATAAATCGCATGGTAGCTACATATTCATTGTACTTTCCATCTTGGCCTTTTGATCAACCCTAATCTTCTATCCTTCATTTATGTATTCTAATAACTTGATGCGTCATGTCCATCATCACGACCTTCCGCAATTGATATTTTGTTTGTATTTGCATCTTTGTTTATTAATTAATACTAATCTTGTATGCATTGTTTTTTTCTTAGCACTATATGGAGGTTATGTGAGGTGATGTGGATGGACTTTGGAGTCTTCAAAGGATTCCACATACCTACACTTTTCCCAACTACATCTACATGGATTAGACGGACACCGGTCACTTAGTGCTTACTTCTCTACTCTGTCAAATAAGTCACTCAATGCTTACTTCTCCACTCTATCAAATAAGCTTACTTCTCCACTCTATCAAATAAGCTTACTTCTCCACTCTGTCAAATTATGAATCAATTTTCCATTAAAACAATTTATATTATACTTCCAAAATAAACACTACTATTTATATTCTTTGAAAAATTAACACCACTCTTATCATCATCATCAACAATCTCAGCCTCCTTCTTACTTTTCATAAAATTCTTTTTGCTACCATCCTTGCTTTCCTTCATGTCAATATCTTTATCACCTTCAGGCTTGGTAGCTCTAACCTCTGCAGTTTCCCCAAACATTTGATTGGGTTCAACCTAAATCTTAATCCTCTCCTTCTAAAGCTCAAGCCTCTAGGAATATCTCCATCGTGATGGTTGTTAATAAATTGGAGAGGATCTCGTCGACTAGCCTCTCTTGTGTGGGGTTTCTTCCCCTATCCTAGTCTATGTGAGTGGAGGCTCGGGGTCTATGTATGCCACCACAAAGTAAGGTTCCAAAAAGAAAGGAATTCAAACAATATCTTCCATTCTCAAAGGTTTACAACTGTCATTTGTGTCGAGAAATGTGAAAAAAACAAGTTACAAAGGGTTCAACAAAACAAGAGAAAGTGAAGACAAGTGATGTTATAAAAAAACACATGGAGGATAGAACCGAAAGTCAGTTTTCTAAACCAAACCTGGTCTTGCCTAAAAGTTTTCTAAATGTTACTCTTTTAATATACTTATATATCATATGAAGTAAATTGCTCTCCATTTATAACAACTTTATGATTGTACATATTATAATATAATTTTTTTATCATCACAGTTTGCCCACTTTGTGATATAATTAAAAGATCACTTCACATCATCCAACTTATAGTACTACCTTCTTCTAGATCCAACTGAATCCGCGTAATCCCCTACCCTCAACTTGTAGTGGAGGCCAACCTTAACATTGGGCAAATATTATCCTTTTAACTTTCTCACCGCTTATAACAACTACTTTGTGACTTGTTCATAAATTATGATAAAAACAAGTTTTATCTGAGGTTTTCAAGTTTTCATGATGCAGAACGGATGAGTTGGAGGTATAGCATCAACTATAAGGATACCAGGTTTTAACTCATAGTCTCCTTTGTAGTTTTCGGTCCATGAGTTTTAATGTATAATTGGGAGGAGGAGGATGCACTATGGGCCCAGGAAGGTCTTTTTCAGTTAGATGAAACATATAAAAATATGTACAAGAATGAATGTGGCTCGGCTTTGGGTGGACACATACAAACACGGTCAGGTTTGTCTCTGCCATAGCTTCATAGACAAACTGGAGTCACATCGGATGTGGAGAATAGAGGAGTTGGAGGCATAGCATCAACTAGGGTTAATCAATCGAACGTGGTATTTGGGCACAAAAGCATATAAAAATATGTTGAGAAGGTTGGAACCCTTCGTTTTTCATCTAAGGAAGACGGTCTTCGGAAAGAAGAAAATGGAAGGTATCATCTAAAGGGGGAGTCAGCAAACAAAACAATTTCAGAAAAGCTTGAAGGTATGCAATAGCAAGCCATTGTATATGTTGGGGAAGGATATTTCTTTGGATAAGGTTGCAGGATTATCATCGAAGGCCTTAGTGGGTAAATTTTTCTACACGAAGATGACAAATCCCCGACTTAAAACACTGGATTCGAGATTTTTGGAAGCCTTTGGT
Organism: Picea mariana; assembly: GCA_032191745.1. Taxonomy (NCBI): domain Eukaryota; kingdom Viridiplantae; phylum Streptophyta; class Pinopsida; order Pinales; family Pinaceae; genus Picea; species Picea mariana. The sequence goes on from JASDQU010102803.1 coordinate 330,514, forward strand.
GGGATATTGTCCTCGCTTCACTCTACTTTCGAACCATTGGATAGTTTTTCATTTTCTGTCGAAATGGGTTCTCTTAAACATTTTTTAAGTTCCTTGGATCCTCGATAGAGGGGTCCTAATGTTTAAAAGATGGGAACCTGGATTCAATCCTTTTTTGGAGACATTTTTGAAGAGATGTTTTTAGATTCTCCTCCTAGACTTCCTGATATAATATTGGGTGACAAATTTTTGTGGAAATAGCAAACTCGGTAGGGAAATTTGTGTTTTTTAATGAAAATACATTAAGATGGAATCACAACAGATTGGTATGGATCTTAGTGTAAGTTGACCTGGAGTTAGGGTTACCTGAAGAAATTGAAATCATAACTGACAGTAGCTCCTTCATTCAGCCTTTAGATTTTTGTTGGGAGTTGTTTCACTGTCATCACTGCCGACGGGTGAGACACTTGAAATCAAAATGCCTATATTTGGATAAGGACAGGGCACACATGGATAGTGAAGGCATCTTTCCACATAAGGCTTCCTCATTTTCACAACCAAACTCGGGTTCTCCTTGTTGTTTTGATTGGAACTCCTTCATTAGTAAGATGCAAACCTTCTTTCCCTTCTTTTTCAATTCTTTATCAAAAGATAATATAAGTTCTCTTTAAAAACATAAAGATTGGATTGTGGAGATATTCGGGGGTTTCTAGGAATTGGTTTTGAAGAAATTTGAGGACCCTTCCCCGAGGAAAAAGTTGTCTCATAAGGTTTTGGGTTTTTCCCCACTAAAGAGTTGGGACCTAACTAGGGTTTCCCCAAATGAAGCCTCCCCTGAAGGATATGTTTTCCATAATGTTTTTGAAGAGGTTTTAGGAGTGAATCATTCTGAGTGTTTTTCAGGACTACCTTATAAAGCTTTGGACGATGTTTTAAGTGGAAATTATGACTTGGGTACCCATTCAGGAGGAATGAGCGTCGATAAAGAGATTTTTAAAAATGGTACTCAGGGTATGACTATTAGTTGTAATGATGTGATTCTCTCATACAAAGAAGTTCTTTCCAAAACCCCCCTTCAAGTTTACAATTGTGTGGAGGCTTCAAAAAGAGTTGGTGACAGATCCAATGTTATTAGAAAGAGGACTGTGAATTTTTTTTCTAAAAAGGAATCAAGTGTTATTGAAGGAGGTTTACACCTTTCAATTCTATTTATGTTTCTTTACAACTTGAACCTCCTTCTTCCCCAAGGGCACTTAGAGCACAGGAGCCCGTTATGGGGGCTTAATAATGATAATTCTTTATTTAAACCTGTGAGGGGTGGGGGGTGCCCCAAAACTGTTAACCCTAAAAAGGTTAATACAATATGTTAACCCCGACATTATATTCTTTCAGGAAACAATGGTGGACAATGAAAAAGTAAAAGAATTCTTCTTGAAGTGTTGCCCCAACTCAGATTGTGTTGTAGTTGATTCATTTGTACTTTATGGGGGATTGATTTTGGGTTGGAACCCGATGATTTCCGGCTTCCAATAATTTCAAATTTATTCCTGGAAGGTAGACTAAAGGACATTTCTATCTCAGTTAAACTTTTGAATTGTTATGGTCCTTATAAAGACGTGACTACTTTCTGGAAGCCTCTAGAGGACATCAGTTTTTTAAGGGAAGATGGCATAATTATTGGTGGTGATCTCAATTTTACTTTATCTTCTAGGGAGCTTTGGGGAGATCGTGCTAGAGTAGATATGTTGGCAGACTTATTTTTGTCTATGTTTAATTCAGCAGGCTTAGAGGACATCATTACGGGAACAATCACTCCAACTTGGAGAAATTGTCAATTAGGTTATGATGGTATCTCAAAGAGGTTAGACAGGTTTCTTATGAGTGAATCATTGTTGGGGAGTTTGGTCATATGCAAGTCATGGGTCCCTAATACTTTTCTTACGGATCTTAATCATGTATGTTTACAATTTGATGGACTTAAGGACATATCCCTTTAAATTTAATCACGCGTGGTTGTTGGAACCTGATTTCTTTATGTTGGTTCGTTCAACTTGGAATATTATGGAGTCATGGAAGGACCCTTTAGCTATGAATTTGATTGTGGCCAAACTTAAAAAGTTAAAATAAGCAGTGGTTTCATGGCAAAAAGAGAAAAGAAATAAGGTCCAAGATGAACTCTGGGATCTTGAGCAAAAACTAGAGGAATTCTTCCTAAAGTGTCCTTCACAAATCTACTCTCTTGAAGATAGGAAGGTTGAGATTCTCAAAATTAAAGAAGAATTTTGGCGCTTCAAGAGCAGAGCTCTCTAGTTAAAAAGTGGAGACAAAAGCATGAAATTTTTCAACAAATACGTAGAACATCGAAGAAAAATTAACAGTATTTGGGATATAGAGGATGAAAACCCATAGTCTTCACAGGATGAGATTGTGAAAGTAGTGTATAATTATTTTAAGCATCTCTATAGAGAAAAGGAAAAGGAAGATGCCCTTACACAAATCCAAGTGATAAAAGACGTTCCAAGATTTTTCTTGGATGAAGAAAGCAATGCTTTGGGGAGGAAGGTTACCCTTCAGGAGGTTGAAAACATTGTTGAGATAATTCCAAAGGATAAAATTCTTGGCCTAGATGGATGGATACAGGATTTGTTACAACATTTTTTTGATATTTTGGGGGAGGATTTGTTGGTTGCAGTTGAGGAATCAAGGAGTACTGGAAGGGTATGTGGCTCTTTGAATGCTACCTTTGTATCACTTATTCTGAAAGAATTGAAACATGTATCCTTCAATGACTATAGGCCTATTGCATTATGTAACTTTGTTTACAAAGATATCTCTAAAATAATTGCTTCCAGGTCAAAAGATAAATTAGCCTCATGTATTTCAAAGGAACAATTTGGTTTTTTGAAAGACAGGCTAATTTTTTTATGTTGTAGGTATTTCCGAGAAGTGTATGCATTCAACAAAGTATAAAAAGATGAAAACACTAATATTGAAGTTGAAAGCTTATGACAAAGTCAACTGAAATTTTCTCAAGATGATATTGATCCAAATTGGTCTAAAATTGGAGGTGGCACAATGAATCGTGGGTTGTGTTACAAGCGCTAATTTTTTTTATCTATGTTCTGCCAAGATTTTGGGATGGAGGTAAACAGTCATAAATCTTGCTTTCTTTATAGCAATCTGGAAGCTGAAAATTTGACAACGATTGAAGGAATTTTTGGAATTCTTGTAGTTTCACTGGATTGTGGAATGAAGTACTTAGGGTTCCATCTGAAACCAAATGACTATAGGGTTTCTGACTGGAATTGGCTTTTATAGAAGTTTGAGAAAAGTTTAGGTCATTGAACTTTTCGGTGGCTCTCACTAGGTGGAAGACTAGTTTTAATTAAGTCTTTTTTACAAAACTTACTGGTTTATTGGTTCACCTTAGCTAAGGTTCCTGTTAAAATTATGACAAATATTCACCATATCTTCTCAAATTTCCTTTGGAAATGAGCTAGAAAATAGTTGGGGTTTCATCTTGTCAATTGGGATTTGAGCAACAAACTAAAAGCTTTTGGTAGTTGGGGTATTCAGAATATACGTTGGTTTGCTTAGGCACTTGCTATAAAATCCCTTTGGAGGGCTCTATTCGGCTCTGGCTTGTGGAGTAAAGCTATTTCAAAGAAATACCTTAAGGGTTTGGACGTGATTTTCTGGTTGCGCTTGGAGAGGTACAATTTCCCTATAGCTTCAAATTTTTGGAGATATTTTATCGATTCTTTCCCCCTGTTAAAAAATTGGCTTGCTTGGTCTGTTGGAAATGGAACATGAGTTCTAGTTGGGGAGGATCCATTTGTAGGAAGTGGATTTTCCTTTAAACTTCCATCAGCCCTCATTCTTCATTTAAATTCTCTAAAGTTGTTTTCACTTGCACATGTTGATCATTCTTCTCTGTTAAATATATTGAGATCCTAGGACTGGCTGGTTTTTGTTGATCTCTATCTAGATGGTGACATGGCTTAGGAATGGAACTCTTACTTGTTGATGTTGAGAAGTAGTGGAATCACTCTTAGTTATGAAGAAGATTAGATTGCTTGGACTTGGAATTGTTATCCCCATTTTGTGCATAACTAAGAAGATTATGTCTCAAGGCCCTCATGTTGTAGATATGGAGTGTTGAGAGACTACATGACTAGCAATATCCTTTTGCATAGATGGAGACCTTTCTCACCACCACAGAGGTCATAGATTTTAAGATGGCATTCACCATACTAGTTGGCTTCCTAAAGGAAATGGGCCTTGATCCATGAGGTACAAGTCAGTATTATGGTGAGCATCATTTCAATATTTGAGGCATTTAAGTGTGTTGTATCTTAGATTGCCTTAGATTTCAGGATATATGCTTGGACATTGTGCCTTTTGCCTTGCTTCACCTTGGTGGTTGGCATTGTGCCCTAGTAAGTGGTCTTACTTGGGGATGGGTTTTCTACTAGGAACTCCCTTGAAGAGCCATAATACCATTCTCGACCATACTTACCACTTTCCATTGCTATTTCCCCCATTTCCTTATCTCTTGGGATTTTAGGGTGTATTGACCCAAGAAGGGGTTGTCCCTCATTCTGTGGGAAGAAAGGCCTGAAGGCCCAGAGGGATTGATTTTGGGTAAAAGATAAAATCCTATGTATGAACCTTCTAGATTCTTCGCCCAGGGATCACCCAAGAAAGCAATGAAATGATTATGTTTGAGAAAAAGAGGGACCCACAAGAAATATTATTAAGAATGTTTAAAAAAGGTTAGTTGGAGGATAGGAGGTCTCATCACAATCCAACCTATCATGTCCATGAATATCTAGTGGTATGACATTACCATCATGTTGGTTTCTTACTCTTATATTGGTCTTTGTCTTTTCCCCATAGGATTCTTTATGGGTTATTCAGATCCTACCTTACTATCATAGATTGACCCTGGTTCAGATTTGATCAGATCCCAACAAAATCCCTTTAAAACTATCGGCCCCTCTGGTAGACCAGAAGGCAACGCAACACACAAAGTGTACTATGCAGTCTCACCCAAGATAGCTCTATGGGTGGCTGCAATACTCAGGTGTTTTCAACCTAGGAATGAGTGCAGATTCATGGTTGTAATCTATAATCTTGATTCATTCAATCTAACAGTCGATTATAACAATCATTTTATTCATGCATGTGGAATACTTGATCTAACTAGTTAACTCATTCATCTAGCATTCATCATTTAACAACAATAAGGACGCATACAATCATTCACATAACATAGGTGCTACGTCCACAAAGATATGGCTCTTAAGATTTTATTATGGTGCGGTAATATATCACGCCACACATGTTTTACAATCTTAGGTCTTACTCTCTTCCACAGGCCCCTCGATCCCTATGAGGCTGACTAGATCGCACTAGGCTCCTCAGCCTGCGATCTAACACTCAGAATCGACTTGCTCACTACCTCCCTAGCTCACCAACTTAGTGACTCCTACAATTCTTACAACTTCCTTCTCCTCGGTCGACCCCCCCTCTCGTTTGATCGGTCCTTCTCTTCTCCTAAGTACTACCTATCTATATTCTTGGCTCACCATCCATTACAATACATTACAAAAACCCTAAACCTAGCATCGTTAGGTCTTCCTTGCATGTGCTCCTTGCCTGCTTCCCTTACACATTTTGATTTTATTTCCAGCTGTTCTTTCCTCCTTGCATGCTTCTCTTCCCAAAATAACATTTTTCTTGATTATCCCTACATCCAACAGGCCCCAATATTGACATGTGGTTCATCCCGAGCCACCTAAACCTTGTGTGCTTCTTCAACAACTCTTGTGAGAGCATGGAACTTCCTTGTGAGTTCCCTTGCTTGTGTTTGAGCCTGAGCGGTCTTTTCTCTGAGTGCATCCAATACTTGCGTTGTAATCTCCTCGTTGATCATCTTTGCGAACTCTCCCTGAGTTTTTGCCATGTTATTCTTTGCCTCTTCTTCATGTGCAATGACCTATGTTGCATGCTCTTGGAGATGTTCCATTTGAGCTTATCGCTCCTTCTTCTATGTCTACGTGGCTATGAGTTCTGCTTGCAGCTTCTTTATATCTTGTACTCCTTTGAGGCGCTTAGTGATCTGCATCATATTGGACCTATTGATCCTCCTCCAACTTTTTCCATAGTTGTGTTTCTTTATCAAACAAGTCGACAACTACGCTGACTTGTTGTTCCATATCCTCCATCTGCCCTGTTTCTTCCTGCTTCCTTTTCTCCTTCACCTCCAAGGGAGTGGTAGGTATGAGTTGTTCCCAAAGGTTCTCGATTTCCTTCCTGTATTGATCGATTGTTTGCACAATATAATCAATTTTTTGCATCGTCGTAAGCTTTGTTGTCTCCGCACTCTTTGGAATTTTGTCATAGGCTATCGCCAATCCTTGCTTGAGCCTATCCACGCGATCCTTCTTGTTCTTGGTCTCAAGATTGACCTACTCGAGCACCAACTCCAACGCTTCTTTGTTGTCCTTCGTCTGTTGCAGTTTTATTGTGTCTGTGCGTGCACGCAACTGTACCTTTTGCACGACGCTGACTTGCGGTTTATACAATGACTTGGTTGGTATCTGCCTCATTACCAACTGTATTTCGGCCAGATATTTCAAGAGTGTATGGCCCACAATTTCATCCATGCGTAGCATGCTGGGTGTGACATAAAATGTCAAGCTCGACTATGTTGTCATATGGATCCTATCTTTCTCGCTCGAATTATCCTTGTCTCCTACCTATGATGTTGCAGGGAGTGAATCTATTCCTCTACCCGCCCTCTGTGTTTCTATGATCTCCTTGAGGAGTTGCCTCATGTCATCCAACTCATCCTGAATCATGTCTCTTTGGCACTGGGACTCGTCAAAATCCTCCGTTGTTCAGTCCTGGACCATTTGGGCCATGAGGTCTGCATCGTCCTTAGTGATTGTATATTCTGGTGGCGTTTTCTATGCCTTAGTTTTATTGCGCGCACCCCCCATTTGTATGATTGGCCTCTTGGTCTGGCCTTGCTCCTCTTGAGTAGCACTTGATGTGGTCCACTATGTTGTCTTAGCCTCTTTTTCTTGTTCCTGCGATGCCTGGGTGTTGTTTTTCTTACCCGCCTGGGTACCTTTCTTGGACGCACCCCCTTTCTTTTGTTGTGTCGGGTTCTAACCTAAATTTGGCTTCTTGGTCATCGTTTTGTCTCCTATAGGTGTATGTTCTTGCCCTACATCACCCTCCTTATCCACGGACATCTCTCGATTCATGTCTGGAACCCTCCAGTCATCGTGCCAATCCTTGATGGCCATTTCTACGTCCTCTTCCTTGATGCAGTACCGCAGTTGTAGCCATTTGTTCTCGAGATACTTTTGTGCTTGGATCCATACTGCATGTCTAGTCACTTTGAAGTTGGCTATGCCTTGATATTGCATGATCACTTCTGGCATAATCCACCAAGTGCTAACAATGCTTTCCTGCAGGTCATTGTAATACCCTGTGAACATGCCCGCATTCACACTTTTGTTTTTAAGGTCTGAAGTGCTCCCCAATGATAGGTATCACATTGCATGGCAACAAGTGCATCTCTCGGAAAAGTATGTATACTTAGGCTCCCTCCATTCGACCAAGGCGATCAAGACGAGTAGCCAAGAATACTGAAATTTTGTCCCCAAGTCCTGCGCGTCCTTGCAGTCTTCCAGGAACAGATTTAACAAGTACAGGGCAAAGTCGAGTATAGTGTCGCCCGCACACTGTGTTGTAGCTGCGACGACCCCGGAAGGGACTTCCTCCTTACGACACTTCTTGAGTAACTTGTACGCCATGATTTTTGTGGCCATCCTTAATGTTGCATCACTAATGTGCTTAATTATGATTCTGCGCAATCCTCTTTATGTACCATACATCTTCTTCATTTCTTCGGCCAGTGTCTTCTCCTTCGTTTTGTCATCGAGGAACTGAGCAGGTGGCTCCCCCCAAGATGGCAGCCCTGTAATATACGTAATGAGATCTATGTATATTGATACATGTTTTTCCACCCATAGGTATCCTCTGTGGGTAAGTGTCATCAGCTGCTTGACGCAGTTGCTTACGTCCCGACCCCTTCCAAAGTGCAGGATCTCCAACAGGCCTAGAATCTCGGTTTTGGCTAGTTCGTCTTACCACTGTTTTGGTTGGTTAATTGGTTCGTTGAAGTGTCCTATACCCACAGTATCCAGGTAAACCTTCTTTGCAAACTCTGGAGACTTGTCTGTGTCGGTCACATCGTGATCAGAGTACCGTAGTTTTTCCACGTGGCCTATTAGGTTACCCGTGACACTCACCCCTTCTGAAATGCACAGTAAGACTATGGTTGTGGTGGCCTGCCTGTGCGATGATATTGCTATTGGATGTTTGCCCTGCTGTGGTGGTTGACTCTAGGTTCCAATCTCCATTATTCTCTCTTTTGCATACGCCTATGCCCGATCAATGACATCTTCTACTATGCCCTCCTATGGTTGTTCCGGTGTGGTTGTGTGTGACCTTTATGGTGTGTTCGTCTCTGCCTGATTCGGGACCGTCCCATTAACCCTCGGGGCTTCTTCAGGGTTTTCAAAGCACAAAGGATTTCCTGCATCCTGGGTCTGTTGTCTCTGACCTACTTCTAACATATCGATATCCATGCCCACTGGTGTTGACTATTGGGTTTCCTCCACCACTAGTGTGGGGCTTCCTAGTTCCATATTGGGCGACAATATTTCATCCAAGTTGATGAATTATGGAAGCCGATGTGGTTGTTGTTCACTTCCCTATCGTTGTTGAGGTGCTCTGAGGTTGCTTCGAGGTCGTCTACAGGCCTGGCTCGGTGCTCCTAGCTTGAGTGGTGCCACAGTGGTAAAATTGTTCTCCGTCGAGATCAGTTTTCTCTATAACTCTTGCAAACTCATTGTATACTCTATCGCTCTATGATATTCTCAATTTCACAATAACCCTCTCAATCCCCGCGTGCTTACCTTATATAGGAATTGTGTCAAACTTCTCAGAGACGTTACCAACTTTGATTTTTGAATGAACTAGTGTTGCCAGCGTACTTGCCATTGAATTTGCTTGTCGTCGCCAGTTGGCGCGATTAATGCAGCGTCCCATCAATCATTCTTGTCATTCAATTTTGATAGTCGCCATCCATTGGTGCCTATTTTTCATACTTGCCATTTTTGTTATTTCCACCTTTTCGTGACCGTTGGTCCTTTCTCTGTTGCGCTAATGTTTTCGAGTGCGTGTAAACGTTCTCTTTTCGACGCGTGACCCCTTTGTTGCTACCTTTTGATGTCAAGCGCGGTAACCCATCTGTTGTTGCGCCTAGTTTTTTTTTTTTAAGTGATAGAAGGTCAACTGTGTCTATATAGCTTCAATCGACTCCCATTGATCATCCCTCTGAGTTATGTTCCTCCTAAATCCTTCAACTATATAGCTCCCCCATCTGTGACAGTCTTTACTTCGTATGGTCCTAACCAATGCATTCTGAGTTTTCATAGATGTTGAAGAGATTTATTGTCGTATACCAAGACTAAGTCTCCCTCCTTGAAATTTTTCTTCTTGATATGTCTATCATGCCAAGCTTTGTCGCTTTCTTTCTGTCCTTTCCTCCATGATCATCAGTTGACTTATCATTTCATGTATTGTGCCTCTCCCTGTCATGTTGGTAATTGTTGCTACGTGCATATTAGGTACCAAAAAATCTAATGGCACCACTACTTCCTACCCATACACCAATCTGACTGGTGTCTACCCTGTCAATTTTTTGCATCTGGTCTTGTATGCCCACAGTACTGCTGGTATCTTTAAGTCCCAATTGTCCTTATTAACATTGCAAATCTTTGTCAGTGCATTCTCGAGGATCTTCTTAAAGGCATCCACTGTTCCATTTGCTTGAGGATGATATGGTGTACTCTTTTGATGATAAACTTCAAACTCCTCAGTCATAGCCCTAATAGTGTTGTTAATAAAGTGAGTGCCTTGGTCACTCATCAAAATCCTTGGGCATCCAAATCTAGTGATCACTTGCTCAAACAATAAGTTTGTCGATGTCTCTGCATTGCAATCTTTTATTGGTGTTGCTTCTGCCCATGTTGTTAAGTACTTTGTCATAGTAATAATGTCATAATGTACCTCGCTCCTGACCTTTTGGTTGGTGGGTTAATTGGTGCCATAAAATCTATTGCCCATTTGTCGAATACCTACAAGGTTACTTGTGGTCTCAGTGGCATCTCGTCCCTTCTATTCGGTTTACCAACCCTCTAACATACATCGCATATTTGGCAGTAGGTTTTGAGTCTTTGTGAACAATCAACCACCATAGTCCTGCGCGCAATACCTTCTGCACAGTAGCTTTGCCAACATAATGTCCTCCTGTTATTCCCTCATGGGCTTCTGCTAAAATTCTAGGTCTTTCATGTTCTAGCACACATATTCTCAAGATGCTATCTGCACCCATTTTGTATAAGTGTCCGACAATCAATTGATAGTATGTAGCCCTGACTACAATATTTTTCTTCTGCACAATGTTGAAGTCTGGTGGCGCAATCCCTGTACTCAAGTATTGAATGATTTCTGCAAAGTATTCATCGGCTGTTTGGACTGAGAATAATTGTGCATCGAGAAATTTGTCCTCTAGATTCGTTGGTTCCTCTCCATTAGTGATCCTCGACAGCTGATCAGGTCCTACATTCAACCTCCCTGGTTTGACTATCACTTCAAAGTCAAATTCTTGGAACAACAATAACCATCTACAAATTCTCCCCCCCAACACTGGCTTGTTGACGAGGTATTTGAGATTTGAATGGCCAGTGAACATCTTGAAATGTTTTCCTAATAAATAATGTATGAACTTCTAAAGCGCATTAACCATAGCTAAGCCTTCTCTCTCTGTGGTATTGTAATTTTGCTTCGATTCTGACAGTTTTCTGCTAGCAAATTCTATAGGATGGTCCAATTCTCTTGATCTTGGTTGTGTCAGTATAGCTCCAAGTGCTATGGGAGATGCATCTACATGTACATGGAATGTCTTTTCCCAATCTGGGAATACTAGTATTAGTGCAGTTACCATCTTCTCTTTCAGGGTTTCCAATCCTCGTTGACATTCCTCATTCCACTAAAACTTGATGTCTTTTCTTAACAATTTATCCATTGGCGCAGTGATCTGCACATACCCTTTTATAAATTTCCTGTAGTATCTTGTGTGTCCCAATGTTGCTCTTAACTAATGGACTAATTTCGGTGGTGGTAGATCAGCAATTACTGCAATCTTGGCAGGATCTACTATCAAGCCTTGTTTGCATACTATATGGCCCAACAGTATCCCAAAGGGTGCTCCGAAGATGCACTTATTGATGTTTAACAATATTTGACACTGCCTGCATCTTTCTAACATTAGCCTCAACACCCCTACATGGTCTTTCAGCAGACTATAGACTGTCCAGTCATCCAGATATACGTATAGAAACTGGTGGATGAATTCTTTGAATGCAGTTATGACTACTCTAGAAAATATTGTTGGTGCCTTCTTCAGTCCAAACAACATTATTATATACTGGTAGGATCCCCATTCCATGGAAAAACTGGTCTTGTATCTATCTTCCAGGGCTATCTTGATCTGATGGTATCTTGAGAATCTGTTGGTGAATGAATAAGCTCCATGTCCTCATATGTTCTCCAACACCTCATATGTGAAAGGAGTAGAGAACGGGTCATGTAGGCATGCATCATTCATCTTCCTCATGTCGACACATATCCTTATCCCCCCATGTTTTTTCTCCTGAACTACCATCGTGCTTACCCATTTAGATTACTCTACAGGTTCTATGATTCCAGCCTCCAACATCATATCAATTTTGGGTCTAACTTTTTGCTTATATATAGGGTTTAGTTTGTATGGTCTTTGTCTAATCGGTCTTGCCTCAACTCTAAGAGGTATCTTTATTTCACCTAGCTCTCTTGCTATGCCTTTCATTTTTGTGAACGTTGTTGGGAACAAGTCGTTGTACTCACGTAGTAACTATGTTAGGATTTCCACTGTTTGCTCATCCCATTAGTCTTCAATGCTGACCATTTTGGGATTCTCAATTGTCCCAATGTTGGCTTTATTTACCTTGATTGACACAACAAATACTTATGATTCCAGAGGTGGACCTTCCACTTCTCTTTTGCCTTCAACTTCCTCAATCTAAATATTTCACGGGTTGTCTTCATCCGATGCTTCTTCCTGGACGTGGTAGCGTGACAGTAGTTCTTTTAGTGTCTGCATGTTTTGTTGTTGTTCTTTTGTTATGAGTTCAACTTCTGGTTATTTAATGAATATCACCCCTCTGATTTGTTTAAGTTTTGAGTCTATTGTGGGGTTCTCATGCTCAAATGAGAAAGTGATTGTAAAGTTATGTTGTAATGTTGTCTAGTTTGTAGTTCCTCTGCGCAATTCCTGGTCTGTATACCAGTTTGTTAGAATCCCTTCTAATGTGTGAATAAAATGATGAGGCCATTCCTCTGGTGGTGTCATTCTCCATAGTGTTTTGTACTTCTCCAATTTTTCTGTCGGTGCCCCCTTTTCGTCATATTTATGTAGTTGGTTGATTCTCTGTTTTGTGCCAAACCTAATGCGCTGTAACCGCTTTCATTGGTACCAATCGTTAACTATTTCTTTGTTCCCACACCACCATCTTGCAAGTGTTGTCTTGAGTGCTATATCTAGGGCTAAGAGCCTCTGATTTTCTAACACTTCATCTTTGTATCGTATTAAGAATGCTTCTAAATCATTCACCCCATGGAAGTTGGGAGGTTCCCTTATCTCTGTACCTACCCATCTTATTGTGCGGTCTATTCTTGCGCATATTCTTGTAGAGACTTCATGTAAGCTCTGCTGCAAAATTGCAATTTTTTAAGACCGTATCGGAGTTTGACGCGCATGAGGTGATGTTTCTCCAACTAAGTACCCCATCTACAGTTGGGTTCACATAATCTTATTTTTGTGTTGTTGTTCTTTACAGCTAGTTAATCTCCTCCGGGTCCAAACAAGTAGGTTTTACAAACCTTTCCCCTTCAGATGGATCCAATGGCGCAATGACTCTGTATTCTCCTGACTCAAATGTCACATTCCTCGCCTTTAAGTTGATTATGGCCTGATTTTCAAATGCCTAATCCAAGCCAAGCAATGTTGGACAAGGTGTTGTGTCATCCACTATCTCCATTACTTTGAAGTCGGCTTTAGTGCGCACTCCATCCAGATCTATTGTCACTCCTTTTAGTCTTCCAATTGGTAGAACTCTTTGTTGATTTGCTAGTTTCAGCTGAACAGGTGAATATCCTAATGTGGGTTCTCTCATACATTTTCATGTCTTCTTGGTTAGCACATTTACTTCGGATCCTAAATCTAGTATAATATCTCCCATGTTGAAATCTCCAATGTTGGCATTCAGTCTGAATTCTTTGTTTGTTCTCGTTCTTGTATGCAGGTGATTAACTGTTTTATGTTCTAGCTTTCCTTCTGCCTCTATGCTACATCTTTCTAGCATATTTTGTAATACTTTAACAGAGGATGGATCATATAGTAGTTTAACACAGGATTGCAAAAAACCCTTAATCGTACTTACTTGTCCCAGGGGTTGTGCTTATGTGGTGTGATCCAACGATGGAGGCATGTTGTACGCTAGTACTTCCTTATTATGTTGCACAGTTGATGTCGATGCAATGTCTGGCTTCATGAATTATTGTCTGGCCTGCTTGAATTTCTCATTTTCATTCTGTGCATCAAACTGCTTTTTTGGTTCGACATTCTTCTTCACCCATTGGTGTTGTGTTGGCTCTTGTCTTACTGCATCGTTTCATGTTTTAGCTCCTCCTGACGTAACTATGTTGATGTTTCTTCCTTCATCCCTCACTTCTGCCGAAATCCACTGAACATTCTGATTTCTCTTCTTCTGGATCTTCCCTAATAGTGTCGGATATTATTTTGCATCATGATCTTATGCGCAACAATACATACATGTTGCGGGTGGAAGTGGACATTCGCTTGCATAGTGTCATGGTTGTTAACAATTGTGGTATACCATTGGTCCTCTGCCTTTTCCAAAGCCTCCTCTTGTTCTTCCTCCACCTTTGTAGCCATCTTGATCCCTTCATGGCGCATTATATTGAGGTGCCTGGTTATACTGCGCGGGATTATAGTGTGGTTGTGTGGTATTGTACTATGGCTGCACAGTGTTATATTGTTGTTGCGCAGTGTTATACTACTGCTACACAATGTTATATCGGGCTGGTACTTGGTTAAATTGTGGTGCGGCTTGCCTGGTCATCATTTCTTCCTACACCCTATACACATCCAATGTTCTTTCCCTCATGAGGTCCGTGATTCTACACTCTTTGTCATCATGGCCTACTGACTTGCAAAAGTTGCAATATGAGCTCTTAGGTATTGTCTGGTACTTCTGCATCATTGGGCAGTGATATGGATCATGTCCCTATTTCTTACAGATCTCACACCATAGTCCTCCTGTTGGCAACGGATTTGGCATTCCTGCTTCCATGTACTGCACGAATGTTGGAGATTCGTTCTTATGGTGTCTTTTTGTCCTACATGTGGTACACCAAATGACTTCTCTTTTTTCCTTACCTTTGTTCTGGTTTAGCTGGAATTTTAAGTTCTTCAGATCCTCCTTCAGCTCCTCTATGGTTGGATATGTCTTCTGATATTGGTTCTCTTCCAGTTGTAGGGCTGCCTCTAGAGCCTCTACATGTGTCTCAAACTTTTGTTGTCACAACGGGTATTTCAAGTGTGGTAGCAGTGAGTTGACAAACGGATTCCTATGTTGCATATCTGTCATGACATACTTTAACTTTCCCTTCAATTGTTTGAATCTCTGGTCAATCTCCCATACAGATTCTCTTGGTTTCTGTCTAATCTCTATCATCTTGTTCATGTATTGATCTTCTGAACTAGGCTTATGGAACTCATTTATCAGCAACCTCTTGATATCTCCAATTGCTCTGGTTGTCCCTGGCAGATTGTTTGCAGCTAAACTCATGTACCAATCCAATGCGCGATCTCTTAGCATGATAGCTAACTATGCAAGTCCAGTGTCCTCCTCTGTGATTTGTTTCGCTTCCCAGATCTTTTACAAATAAACAGGTGCTTCTTCAGGTCCTCCGACGCCTCTCCTTTGAATTCTAGTTACCAGATGGTGGGATCATGTCCTGCCATCCTGAATGTTGAAATACTACCTTCTTGCGGTGTAGATACTTGAATAATGCTTCATGAACTGGCTCCCCCAGTTGTTGTTCCTTGTGTATATGTACTTCTTGCTATCTTTCGTCTACTGAAATTGGGTTGTCTAAATGGTGGTGTTCTTCTTGGTGTATTAGTCGCACATGGTTTTATGGGTTCCACACTGACACAGATATGGATAGGAGTGTTGCCTTCTATTCCCGATCTTGGACCTCTCATCCTCCTCTCATATGTCGAGTGCACGATTTCCTCAATCTGCTCCACAGCTCAGAGATCATCTACCTCTTCTTCATCACTTGCCCAGCCTTCCCTCTCAGCTATGACTCTCTTCTTGGTGTTCACCTTATATTGGTAGGGTACTCCACTGCGCGTTTTTCTAGTTGTTTCCATGATCCGCTTGATCTGGTCTTCATTCATCATAATTGGGTCCAAGGCCTCCTCCTTCTTTCCTTTATCCACTTCTCCTTCCATTCCTCTTTCTCTTGTTAGTGCTTCCCCCGTTCCCCCATGCACGCAAGGAAGTTTAGTTGTCTGACTCCATTGTCATTACACCTTTGTTATATAGTAATATCTTAATAGAAGTATATAACGATCTGATGTACCTACCTCAAGGTACCTTCAAGAACTCTTGTTAAGCTACGCTATAAGACTTCATTGTATCTACTGCAAATTCTGTGATAAATCCTGCAACAATGTTGTCTAACCAGAAATCTATTGTCTGTGTAAACTTATTATCAACTCGTTGTAACTGCACGATCTCTTCAGGATTCCACTCTAGTTGTCTGATCCGATTTGTAGGATGGTTGTCTTTCAAACTTTTTATCCACTCCTGCAGTACATGCAGGAAATCATAGAAAAATACTTCATGCAAGTCACTGAATAAGTACTTGTTCAAATATTTGTGCAGTGTAAACTTCGAGTTTTTGTTATCTTTCTGCACAAAATCTACCTCCTTTGTCTTCAACCAACTCTCTATCTCTACCTTCGTTGGATTCCACAGTCTCAACATCCCCATTTAGATTCTCATTCTCTCAATGTCTTGTTATTTGATCTGGCATTCCTTTGACGCGTCTTCCACAAATCTCATATACTCAATCCCATTTTCTTCCAACCAACCAATCGACCAACCTGCAACAAAACCATTTGTTGGTTTCTTACTCTTCTATTGGTCTTTGTATTTTCCCTTTAGGATTATTTATGGGTTATTCAGATTCTACCTTACTATCATAGATTGACCCTGGTTCAGATTTGATCAGCTCCCAACAAAATTCCTTTAAAACTATCGGCCCCTCTGGTAGACCAAAAGCAAACGCAACAAACAGAGTGTACTGTGCAATCTCACCCGAGATAGCTCTATGGGTGGTTGCAATACTTAGGTGTTTGCAACCTGGGAATGAGTGGAGATTTGCGATTGTACTCTGTAATCTTGATTCATTCAGTCTAACAGTCGATTATAACAGTCACTCTATTCATGCACGTGGAATACCGGATCTAACTAGTTAATTCATTCATCTAACATTCAACATTTAACAACAATAAGGATGCATACAACCATTCACATAACACATGTGTTACTGTGGTTCACCCCCTCCTGGGCTACGTCCACAAAGATCTGGCTCTTAAAATTTTATTATGGTTCGGTAATATATCACATCGGGCGTGTTTTACAATCTTAGGTCTTACTCTCTTCCACAGGCCCCCTTGATCCATGTGAGGCTGACTAGATCGCACCAGGATCCTCAGTCTATGATCTAACCCTCGGGATTGAGTCGCTCCCTGGCTCACCAGCTTAATGACTCGTATAGTTCTTACAACTTCCTCCTCCTCAGTCGGCCCCCCCTCTCGTCTGATCGATCCTTATCTTCCCCTAAGTACTACCTATTTATATTCTTGGCTCACCAACCATTACAATACATTATAAAAACCCTAAACCTAGCGTCGTTAGGTATTCCTTGCATGCACGCCTCGCCTGCTTCCCTTACACATGTTTCTTTTCCTTACAACCATCCTTTCCTCCTTACATGCTTCTCTTCCCAAAATAAAATTTTATCCTGACTAGGCCTACTTCCAACACATCATATGGTCACCAAGCCAGTGTAATGGATCTCAGTTGCATGGATGAGACAAAGGGGGTCTCATCACAAGCCAACCTTCTCATTTCCACTAGGTATTTGTGGGTGACACTGTCATCATCTGGGCACCACGCCAGGGCAGTGGCCTTCAACTTTTCCTTAAATTTATGAAAGAAAAAAAAGAATGGAAAAATAATGGGCTTGGAAAAAGTGCATTGCAAATGAAGGTACCACACACCCTCTACAAAGGCACCCATGAATGAGACACTACGACCTCTTGTATGTCGTGAGCCCTATGCCCATTGAGTCTTTACCCTAACCACTTCACCCACTTTACATGGTTTATAGAGGGATATCTTGGAAACTCTCCTTGACCTAGGGAAAGATCTACCTAATAGTACACCTCATCAACCCTCCCATATTCAAGCTTGACAAGTCACATAATGTCTTTGAGCATTTAATTGTTTGATATAGTAATCTTTGATGCACATGCTTAGGTGGCTCATTTATTGATTGAGTTCACTTATCATGATGTTATGACTTGATATCCTTGGAGGACGTGATTATTTGTCTTTGCAGGACCTATTTGGTAGAAAATTTTGGAAGAGCAAGCCTAACTTGGGTTTCCATGGGGCTTGAAGGCCAGCGGTGGATGCCAAGGGCCCACATGCCGGATGAGAGAGATCAAACTTTGAAGGCCTAGAAGATTACTTGGACGACATAAACTAGTCCCCACATGCCAAACAATTTTCCTAGGAGAGGTAAAACGTCACCTTTAGAGGCATGACGTCACCTAGGGGGGTTAGGGTTTGGTGGTGAAGTTGAC
>JASDQU010102804.1:7113-17508 GCA_032191745.1 Picea mariana
TTGTGATGAGAAAGCTACAGCAGGAAAAGTTGTTGATCAACATGAAGAAATTTTCATTCATGAAGACAGAGCTCACTTACTTGGGTTTTGTTATTTCGACTAATGAGTTGAGGATGGATCCGGACAAGGTGGAAGTGATCAAGAATTGGCCATCACCGAGAAATATTTTTGAGGTGAGAAGTTTTCATGGTTTGGCTAGTTTCTACAGAAAGTTCATCAGGAATTTCAGTGGGATTAGCGCAGCAATGATGGATACAGTGAAGAAGAGACATAAGTCTTTCCACTGGACAACAAAGGCTGAGAGAAGCTTCAATCTATTGAAGTGAAAGATCACAGAGCAACTAGTGTTAGTGTTGCTTGATTTCCAGAAAACATTTCAGGTGAAATGTGATGCAAGTGGGTATGCCATAGGAGCAGTCTTGAGTCAAGAGGACAGGCCAGTTGCATATTTCAGCGAGAAGATGGATGAGGCAAAGATGAAGTACTCCACATATGATAAAGAATTTTATGCTATCATACATGCGCTGAAGAAGTGGAGTCATTACTTGATCCCAAATGAATTTGTTTTGTATAGTGATAATCATGCATTGCAGTTTGTGACTCAACAAGAAAAGTTGAATCAAAAACATCCAAAATGGGTTGAGTATATGCAGAATTTCACATTTGCGATTAAACATATTTCAGGTACTGCTAACAAAGTGGCTAATGCTTTGAGCAGGAAGTGTTTGTTTCTGCAGGAGTTTCGAGTCAAAACCTTGGGTTTTGAAAATCTCCGAGACATGTATGCAGGGGATGCAGATTTTGGAGAAGCGTATGAAGCAGTTGAGAATCCAGTTCTCAGAGACCGAAGCCCTTGGATAGAATATATGATACAGGAAGGATTGTTGTTCATAAGGCAATCAACTATGTATTCCGAAATGCTCCATGAGGGAGAACTTGTTGAAGGAAAAACACAGCGGTGGTTTAGCAGGTCATTTTGGCCACGACAAAACATTCGTGAAGCTGAATGAGTCATATTTTTGGCTAGGGATGCATGCAGATGTTAAGAGGTTTGTTGACAGATGTCAGATTTTTCAGCATTCAAAAGGAAGAAAGAAGAATGCAGGTTTGTATCAGCCATTGCCCATACCGGAGAGACCATGGGAGGCGATTAGCAAGGATTTTGTATTGGGATTACCGAGGACCCAAAGAGGTATTGATTCCATCTTTGTGATCATGGATAGGTTTTCTAAGATGGCGCATTTTATTCCATGCCATAAGACCAGCGATGTGATGCACATCACAAACTTGTTTTTCAAGGAGATCGTTAGACTTCATGGATTTCCGAAAAGCATAGTTTCGGACAGAGACACAAAATTCATAGGGCATTTTTGGAGGACGTTGTGGAAGAAGCTAGGAACTAACTTGGCATTTAGTTCTGCTTATCATCTTCAGATGGATGGACAAACAGAAGTGGTGAACAAAAGTCTAGGAGACTTGCTGAGAAGCCTGGTGACGGAGCACCACAGCAGTTGGGACAATGTGTTGCCATAGGCCGAGTTTGCATACAACGATTCGGTGAATCAGAGTACAGGAAAGAGTCCATTTCAGGTTGTATATGGGATGTAGCCAAGAGGAGTTTCTGAATTGCAAGATTCAGAACAAACTACGACTAGCAGTGCTAGTGCAGAAGAATTCGCTGAGGCGATGTAGGAACTTCACAGTCAGGTGAAGCAGCGACTACAAAATTCAAACTAGGAATATAAGCATAGGGCAGATCAGCATTGGAGACAACTTCAGTTTGAAGTTGGTGATCTAGTTCTCGCACACTTAAGGAAGGAAAGGTTCCCGAGGGGAACATAAAATAAGCTCAAGATGAAGAAAATCGGACCCTGCAAGGTCTTGAGAAAATTCGGAGAGAATGCTTACGAGATTGAGTCCCAGATGGCATTGGAATATCTCTGATATTCAATATCGCAGACTTATACCCATACAAGGCTGGAGAGGTAGAGACTAGAACTGAAGAGCCAGTAATCCAGTGGATGAAGAAATTACGAGTTGTAGAGAAGCCGCAGATGGAATGCATACTGGACAAGTGAGTGGGTAAGAAGACCAGAAGAAAGGAATACTTTGAGTATCTGGTCAAATGGAAGAATCATTCAGTGGAGGATGACAGCTGGGAGACTGAAGCGATCATACAGAAGCATGGAAGGACCGTGCAGGAGCTCATGGACAGGAGCCCATGAAAATTTTCAAGCCGAGGAGTATGATGCAGGAGCATCGACAACTCGTCAAGCGAGCCAGTGCGGAAGCAGAAAAGAAAGCGGGCAAGCAACACTAATTTTGAAAACACTTTGGGATTGTTGCGCAAGTCTTTAATGAAGCCATTTATGAAGGCGCACTTATATATTATAATGGAMCTTGAGCGGATAGCTCACTTCCTTAGCTAGATGAAGCGTTTAAGATAGTTAATGTAAAGTTAGATAGGAATTTAATTCTAGATTTGATAGCCTTAGAGTGCAAGAGGGAAACGGGATATAGACACCCTCCTTTGTTCATTGTAACATTAGATTGAGCATTATTGACATTAGAAGCATTCAGAAGAAGAGAAGAGCAAGAAGAGAATATTGTATGAAGAACACCCATGTACAGGCATTTGAATTAATAAAAGAAAGTTCTGATTCAAATTCATGGTCGGTGTTGTTTTCTCTATGTATTGATGTTGTGCTCATAAATGTTTGCTTTCCTGTTATGCATTTGCTTTGTATATGTTGTGCATGTGATTTCATGTTTCAAGCTGAAGTCTGAAAGGGAGAGAGAGTGAGGTTCAATTGTTTCTCTATCTGAGCCAGGAGATTCTTGCAAGGTGTGCAGTTGAATTCATCCGCAAGGAGTGCGTTGATGAAGGTTTAGTAGTTTAACTCTTGTTGTCATTCACCCAGAAGTGGAAGTGGGTTGTTGAGGCCGTGCAAGGAGTGCGCAGGTTGAAGAAGAAGTCTCAGTTGTGAATCTGAGCAAGGGAAAACAAAGACTACTGCTGCAGGAGTTGCGCAGAGTCGAAGGGATTCAACACTTGAGAGTTGTTGAACGATTGCCACAAGAAGTGCACGCAAGTCCCTCTGAAAGAGTCAGAGTGGGAAATATCAGTAGGTATAGAACCTTCGTGATATCGTTGAAGAAGAGTACCGGGATTTTGTGCCGTGAAAGGGTTCAGGCCAGAGTTTCCAGTGCGTGCACAGAGATCTTTTTTTTCTAAAATACTGTTGAAGTTGTGGGTAAGCTCAGGAGGAATAGACCTCTAAACTCCCTGAAGACTAAGTGCAGGGAAGTCGCTGTTGGAAGTTGGAAGAAAGTGTCCCAGGTTGGCGAGTGAGTAAACGAATCTCGTGGAGAGACACTGCTTTACTTCGTAGAATCCTCAAGGGGAGAATGGATGGTTGAGACTCTCTGAGGAGATCTCGTGAAATTCTAAGGATCATTGGATCTTGCAGAGGTGCAAGGTAGTTACAGCATAGGCGTGGAGAGGATTCAAAGCTCAGGAGGGGTAGCACCGTTGATCCAAGTCGATCAGAGCCATTGGATTTTTCACGAGATCGCCTGTCGGGACCTCGTGAGGAAAGTGTTCTAAGTTTGGTAAGGGGAGTCGTGAGATTGCGAGAAGCGATATCTCAACTACTTCGAGGATAGCGTGGGTCCACAGTAGTCGGCAAGTGGACAGGTGGCATTTCGCATCTTGAGAGCTCAGAAGTGGAAGGGTTGAGAAATTGGTGTCAAAGGTAGCGAGGTCACGAGGACAGCAAAGTGGCAACGAGGCTAGGAGCCGTCCATCTAGGAAGGACAGGTGGCGGAGATCTAAGGATCTCGCGAACTTGGGAGATCGCAAGTTGAGAGCCCAAGTATTGGGAAGCGAAGTCACGAGGGAGTGAGGTTGCAAGTTTCGGCACCTCAGACCTCAGAAATTGACGGGGAGTTATTCAACCTCGCGAGTAGTGAAGTCACGAAGGAGAAAGGTAGCGATAGCATGGAAGTCCTGAGGGAAGTATCGGTGCAGATGGGTCAAGTCGCACGTGCACATCAGAGTTTCGGTACTTGAGGTATCGGAGGTTGGAAACCCAAAAGTTTGGTATCGTGAGTAGCGAGGGTGTGAGTAGCAAAATCCCTTCGGGAAAATTCAGCGTGTTGACTGACCATCGAGTCTTGGGGATCCGAGGGTGTAGTGATCGATTGTTGAACTTGCGAAGTCGCGAGTTTCGACCCTCCGAGAAGTCAAGGAAGGGGGGATCGTGCCAGAGAAGAGAATATGTGGGTAAGAAGGATTCCCGATAGGGGATCAGAAGAACCTTTGAGTTCTTCAGGCCGAAGGGAGAGAAGATCCTGAGGAGGTGAACGTGCTCCGAGGAGTGCGGTTGCACCAGATACCAATGGTATATTGTAATACATCATTTTCGTGGATCAATGGAGAGCTTCTTGTAAGATTATCTTTCAGAGTATTGATGGAGAGCTTCTTTTGAGAGCATCTTTGGTGTGGATATATTAAGCATGATTGAAGATCTATTTTGAGAAAGAGAGCATGAGGAGGATCTCATGGACACATCAAATTTTCATCAATATCAAAGATCTTGACGAAAAAAGTCTTGGAGCTTCCGAAACCCTAGTTTCTGAGGTGTACGCGGTTGTAATGGGCCAGGGCATGTACATACACGGGATGTATGAGGATAGGGCATGTACAGTGGATAAAATCATGGAGATTTATGTTTGAACTAATGAATGGTTGTTGAAGACTGAAGCAGGTTCCATATCTACATTCTATGGGCTCAGATCTGTCACTGAGAAACTGGTATGGTCACATTATTGTCTTGATGGATAGTATTTCTTGTAGTGTTGTGAATGCCTAGGGCATTCCTTGTATGGTTTTTGTGATGTGGTTTATGCTGGTTGATGGAGTGAACAATAATACTCTTTTGATTTAGTTGTGATATGACTGCTATGGTTTACTAGTTTCTTAGACATGATTAAGTTAGCATTCATATTGATTGGTTGTGGAGCATGAGTAATCTATTGGAGAGATTGGATGTGTTGTGAATGGCTGGTGGTTAGTTTGGATAGTGGACAACAGAAGAAATTTTGTTTTCAGTTTGCAAAGGATCCGAGTGTGTGATCAAAACAATAAACCCTAATAGCTCAGAAGGTATACGTAGGCTTATGTATATATTGGGTGCGCACATACGCGGGATGTAGTGAGCTAGGGCATGTACACACATGGGTTGCACTACTGACTGGTCGCATACCTATTACAGATTGATATATGTTGAGGATTGTTGCCTTATCTTAGTTAGTGGTGAGGGTGTAAGCTGAGTCTTGCATTATAGAGCTGGTGCTCTTGTAGAGTTGTAATCTATTCAGTTGTTGTTGAAAAACGCCAAGAATTTTAGTCCATAATAAAAAAAAAGTTGTACATACATATTGTGTTTGTTGTGTTCCTTGTGGTGATGACTTATTGATGATATATCAGTTGCTGATATATGTTCACATATAACTAGTTATAAATGACAACAATGAGTAATAAGTAAATGTTGAAAACTAACTAATGATTTTTGTGTAAGAGGGAAGTTTTGGTAAAAAGAGCCCCACACTCATTCACCCCCCGTCTAATTTTGGTAGGTGTGTCCAACAATTTAATGAATTCAATGCCTTATGACATGGTAGTCCTATGGTACAAGAGTATGAGTCTAGGTTCATGGAGACAATTAAGTGTGATCCACATCTAAACATAGAGAACTTAAAGGTCAACAAGTTTGTGTTTGACCTTAACTTCAACATTCATGTAAAGGTGAGGATCTTGATGCCCTATAAGTTGCATGATGTAGTTTAGAAGGCCCTCATATATGAGGAAGATCTAAATAGTTGGGGTCAGGGAAGGAATCCTTTCAGACAACCTAGATAGGTGACACCCAGAGCGTAGCAGCATCAAATACCAGCCAGAGAGACTTTTGGGTAGTGGAAGACACTCATACCTCAACTAAACATGGTTGTTGAAGACGTGTCATGGGAATTGTTTATTGAATGATTCTAAGAGAGGTACTTGTCCGATGAATTCATTGAGTGTCAACTTAATGAATTCAACACCTTATGACATGGTAGTCCTATGGTACAAGAGTATGAGGCTAGGGTCATGGAGCTAGTTAAGTGTGATCCACATATAAACACAAAGAATTTAAAGGTCAACAAGTCTGTGTTTGACCTTAACTTCAACATTCATGCAAAGGTGAGGATCTTGATGCCCCAAAAGTTGCATGATGCAGTTTAAAAGGCCCTCATATATGAAAAAGAGCTGAATAGTAGGGGTCATGGAAGGAATCCTTCCAGACAAATTGAACATGAGACACCCAGAGCGTAGAAGCATCAAACACTAGCCAGAGAGACTTTTGGGAATTGAGATGCCTAGAGGACCTATTTTATCGACACAAAGATGAAATAGTACTTAGAAGAGGACTCCTTTCAAAGAACCACAACAACACTATCGTCATCCACATCAACAATAATAGTTTAGGCACATTCAACATAGCAAAGTAGGTTCACAAATTGTTAAGCCAACAACTTCTACTTCGGGGACCAGGAGCACTCGACCGAAGAATATATGTTAGACATGTTGAGATCCAAATTACTAGTCATAATGTCCAATTGAGATGTCCAGAGTAGCCATATCATCAGGACCAAATAGAGTTGGAGATTTGGGCAAGGTCCATATGATACATGCAGTGGTGAATAACCACCATGCTGAGTAGTAGTCCACATTGCTCGAGATGTCAGGTACAATCGTCGATCAAACTTTTTGTATTTTTATAGATCCAGGTGCTACAAATATATTTATTTCTAGTGCAGTGATTAAAAGAAGTAAGTTAAAGGAAGTTGAGTATGATGAGTTCAGATACGTAGAAATGACATTGGGTTCCAAACAAAAGTTGGAGGAAAGGTTATAGACTGTAACATTAACTTGGTGGATTTTGTAATGAAGGCCAACCTATATGTCATGATCTTAGGATATTGTGAAATAGTGATTGGCATGGACCAGTTGGATTCGCATGGTGTGATACTTAACTACAAGATGAAACAATTAAGTTTGACAGATGATTTGGGACAAAGTAGAGTAATTGCAGTAAGAAACAAAGGAGTGTCTTTAAGTTTTATTTTTTCCCTACAATTACAAAAAAGTACGTGCAAGGGATGCAAGTTATATTCCATCCTAGCACTTAACAAAAAGGGCGAGGTGGAAGGATTAGAGAAACTTCAATTAGTTTCATAGTTTGTAGATGTATTTCCAGAGGAACTACCAAGTTTTCCACCAAAAAGAGAACTTGAGTTTAGCATAGATTTGAAACTTGGAACATAGCTGATTTCAAGAAATCCATACCAGATGTTGTCACTAGAATTGCAAGAGTTGAAAATGAAATTAAAGGATATGTTGGACTTGAGACTTATACGTCCAAGTGTATCATCATAGGGTGTGCCAATTATTTTTGTGAGAAAGAAGGATGGATTGTGGAGACTTTGTATTGACTATCATCAATTGAACAAAGAAATTATCAAGAACTAGTTTGTTTCATGGGATAGATGATTTATTTGATCATATGAAGTGAGAAACAGTGTTTTCGAATATCGACTTGAGATCAAGATATCATCAGTTACAAATGAAGGAGGAAGATATCCCTAAAACCGCATTTAAGATGAGATTCGTACACTATGAGTTTATTGTTTTATCATTTGGGTTAACGAATGTGCCAGGCGTATTCATAAGTTTGATGAATGGGGTGTTTCGTCAATACTTGGGAAAAAAAATTCAGATATTTAATGATAAAATACTGATTTATTCTTAGATGAAAGAAGAGCATGAAAAACACTTAAGATTGTTTCTACAATGTATAAAAGAAAAAAAATTGTATGTGAAACTATTGAAATATTATTTTTACCAATCAAAGATTCATTACTTGGGACACATCATATATAGACAAGGTGTCATTTTGGATCCAAAGAAAGTAGAGGCTATTATGGAATGGCCCGCACTGACGAATGTAATGGAAGTACGTAGCTTTATGGGTTTAGCAGGATATTACTAATGATTCGTCGAAGGTTTTTCGAACATAGAAAATCCAATTACGAAATTGTAGAAGAAAAACAAGAAATTCCTATGGAATGAGAAATGCATGGAAGAATTTCAAAAGCCTAAAGAGATGTTCATGAAAACTTTGATACTAAAGGTTCCCAACATGGAAAAATAATTCTTGGTATGCACAGATGTATCCAAGGAAGGTCTAGGATGATTTTTGATGCAAGACAGTCGAGTGATCACTTACATCTCAAGGAAATTAAGAAGAAATGAAGAGAATTATGCCATGCATGAATTGGAGTTATTACAAATTATATATGCGTTACAAGTTTGGAGACATTATTTTATTGGATCAAAATTTGAATTAAAGATAGATCACTATGGATTGCAACATATATTTACTCACGGTGAGTAAATATATGACAGAGGAATTTGTCAGAATTACTTAGTGAATACAAATTTGAGGTTACTTACATCAAAGGAATGGTAAACATAGTATAAGAAGCATTGAGTCAGAGGACACACATATTCTAGTTAATATATGCCTTACAAGTTTGGATACATTATTCGATTGGATGAAAATTTGAATAAAAGATAGATCATTGTGGATTGCAACATATATTTACTCACAGTGACTTGAACATGCGACAAAGGAATTTGTTAGAATTACTTAGTGAATACAAATTTGAGATTACTTACATTAAAGGAATCATAAACATAGTAGAAAAAGGATTGAATCAGAGGCACACATATTCTAGTTAATACCTCTTAAGACAAATCTTTGAGAAAATAATTTTGTTTTACAAATAGATGATGATTGGCACAAGGATGTTAAGGAAATTATTGGACAAGATACCATGATGGTACTAAAGTTTGAAGGTTATACATTGGACAATGACAAATTATTGAGGTATAATTGCATAATTTATGTACCTCCTAATGACGAACTGAGGAATTTGATTTTGAGCGAAGATCATCGAGCAGTGTACATGGCTCATTTGGAAGTCATGATGATGAAGGAAAAAATAGGCCTTTATTCTTCTAGAAAGGAATGAAAGAAGAAATAGTTAATTACGTGGAAAAATGTCTAGAATGTTAGCAATTGAAGGTTGAGCATAGACATCCAGCAGGATTGTTACAACTACACGCTATTCCTGAATCAAAATGGGAGGTCATTTCGATGGATTTTATTGTTGGTTTTCCACTGATAGCAAGGAGACACGATTCAATTTTTTTTGTAGATGAGACTCTGATGAAGAATGCACATTTTATTCCAGTGCGTTCGATGTATCAGGTGTCATAAATAACTGAGGTATTTGTTAGCAATATTTTGAGGTTACATGGTGTACCAAGAAGAATCATATATGATCGAGGATCAGGTTTTACTAGACCATTTTGGACTAGTTTCCAAGAGGGATTAGGAACATAATTTAATTTTAGCATAGTATAGCACCCCAAGACAGATGGAAAAACTGAAAGGATGAATGAGATTTTAGAGGAAATGTTGCTTATGTACATCATGGATCAACATAAATGTTGGGAAGACTTATTTCCATTGGTAGAGTTTGCATACAACAACACTTATCAGAGTATGATTAATATGGCACCGTTTGAGTTTCTTTACAGGCGACCATGTCAGACACCATTGAGTTGGGATCAAGTTGAGGATAGGGTCCTAGTTAGACCAAAAGTGATCTAAGAAATCTAAGGACAAATGCAATCGATAAGACAAAGCATTAAAGAGGTGCATGATCGAAAAAAGATTTATGTGATGTGCATCACATTGACCGCAGTTATGGGGTTGGCAATAGAGTTTTCATGTGGGTAAAACTGCATAATAATTCGATCAAGTTTGGAAAGGGTGATAAAATCTCTCCTAGGTTTCTGGGAGATTTCGATGTTGTGGAAAAGAAAGGACCCGTGGCTTATCGACTATTCTTCCATGATTCTTTCATGTGTATGGAAAATGTATTTCATGTATCTGTTTTACGATATTATACTATTGATCCACCACATGTTATTGACATGAGTTCTTTGCAAGTGTTGGATGAGGGTTCTCTCATGGTGGATCCAATCTACATTAGGGACCATCGTAGTCAACAACTACATCATCGAATATTCAATTAGGTCAAGTTCCAATGTGACAATTATAGTCCACACTCGACTACATGGGAGGACGCATATGAGATGAGTCAACAATCTCCCTATTTGTTTGATATATTAGATATGTAGATCTATGTCAGATACATTTATCTACTTTCATTTATATATTGTACAAACTTTGGGAAAATGTTTAAAACAAGAGGGGGTGT
>JASDQU010102804.1:21617-40718 GCA_032191745.1 Picea mariana
TCCCAAATGATGCGCCCTTATCTATTCCTTAGTACTGGTATCTGTCGGACCCCTATGATGATGAGTCGAGACCCCTGATGGATACCCATAGGAGAATGCGCCCCTCTTCTTCTAGCAAAATGCATCCTAGTGATTCCACCATCAGAATTGGACGAGCTATGTCTCAAAACGACTGCCTTAGTCTAATGGGAAATGGGTTGGAAGAGTTTCCCTGAATCTGGTCTGATGCTCGCTCTGGAACCCCAAATGTGCCCGCCAAAAGTGTAACATATCCAAGTCTGGAAAATGCATCCTCCGTTGGAATATGATGAGGAACCAAGTAAATGATGCGCCTTACCCTCCTCTCAAATGGGTCAGAGGGAAATCTTGGAATTCCTCCTGGATGGGGTAAGTCGACCTAAAACCCCCTTAGAAGTTATGCCCTCCCTCTGGATGAATGTGCCCTTGCTGTTGAACACTATGTAACTGCTGCTGAAGAATGATGGAAGACCTAAATGATCTTGTCGGTGACTAGGGTGTGTCTCTCAACACCGAAATCAGCCAACTGGTGTCTTCCTCCTGGAATACACTAAACTATCTCTCCTGAGATGCGCCTCTCTCCTCAATGACAAGTTGTGATCTTCATAATGATGAATTAGGTCACTGAATCTTCTCTTATAGATTTCCAAAACCCTAATTCACTACTAAAACCCTAATTCATTGTTGACCTTTTCCCTCCAAGTGACTTTAACTTTATTTTATTATTCCTTGATTAAATCACTTAATTAATTAATTAATTAATTAATCATTTTACCTCTAAAAAGTGATTTGTCCATCCTTATGGCTTCTCCGGCCACTGAAAGTCACTTCTCATCATCTTATCCTATAGTGCTCTTCTTTCCAATTCCGATGCACTATGACACCAAGAGGTTTCTCCAAGTAATATGCCCATTATGACCTTCTTAGTGAAATTAATTAAGATATGACCCATAATAACTCAAAATTATGAAAATTGTCGGAATGCAATGAAACAAAAACCATGATGTGTGGAATGGATCCTAATGATGAATGATGCAAGTCAGGCCCAGTAAAACCCCTCAATATCTCCCAAAATTTTTGTCACCCCTATCTAGCTACTCTGGTAGGCATAGCACTCTGTAAAGTTATAATGTCCCAAAATGGGGACATTACAGTCCTCCCTGTCAGAATATTGCTTGTCCTCAAGCAATAACTGAATCCAACTACATATGATATCGGGGTCCCATATCCACCTATGTGACACAAGGTAGACTCCCCTCAAGATGTGGTATCTCCAAGTGCTCACCATGCATGACACCCACATGCTCCTGATGAGTATAATGATCAATGGTCGAGAAATCTCAGTCAACTCCCTGAGTAACCACTCTACTCAAAACTCAACTCCATMAAACKCTGAACTACTAAGCACTACAATCCCTAGATCCCATATTAGAATGTCAACTACAATGCCCTGTGGAGTATAGTTCTGTAACATATCAACACCATGAGTCTCCTTCAAATAACACATGGCCTCAACCCAAAATGGGTCTATCCTACCAAACCATACCAAACTCAACATGACCCCCATCGACTGAGCATGTTGTTGCCATAGTGAGGTACTATAAGACCTAAATGAATCACCATTTAGTGACATGCTCTCCCCAATACTGAAACTCAATGGAAAATTAAAGTGACTCGCCCTTGCAAATGTATGCTCTTCTCCATCAATCAATGAAATGCCTGGTCTTATAATCCCAGGGTCCCATGCTAGTCTCTGACAAGGACCATCATGTCGATGTTGCTCTACTCTAATCATGAATGTCTGCTCAAAGTATCCATACTGGACCCTCCAATCCTAGATCCTTATAAGATGAAACAAGCTATTGACCAAATGGACTCCCAGATCCCATGTCAAATTTGGAAGTTCATCACTTCCAATCCCCACTAAATGCTGGTGTGACCTACTGGTAACTATCAAAAGCACTCCACCCTCATCCCAATGAGATTCTGAATATGTATCAACCTCTAAGATATCCTCTGTCCCATGACCTAGGATACTCCCCATCACACCCATGGCCTCAACTATCTGCCCATGATGATCCACCCCTATCCTGATGAATGCAATCAAGACACTCATGTCAAGTGGTCTCAGCCTACCAAATATCCATGTCCCCTTCCACTATCCAACTCCCCCTATGTTGTTGTCAATTATGAAATTATCAAGAAAGTCTATCATAAATATCTGCAACCAATTATAGGACTAGAAAGTATCGTATGCTTTGGTCAATCCAAAGGACTTAACCAAAAGCTTGTATGTCGACACCCATGGTAAATAATCACCTATACTCATTAATAAACACCAACCATTGGGTACAATGGTAGGTACCTCCACCAACTGCGGGTCAATCATTCTCCATCCATCATCACTCACACAAATACTGCTACGGTGAAGGTGATCTCCCAAATATGTATAATGCTGGGAGGGAGAGGAATCTCCATTCTCTACTAAGTACATCTCCTCCTTGCAATCTAGTGTGTCCCCTTGAATCCCACTGTACAACTCTGTATGTCTCTGTGAACTACCACTCATCAGTGTGTGCCCCTGCATACTCATGTGATCTCTTGTATATGCCCACAACATCCTAGATCCTAGGTGTACTACAGGGTCATCCTCTACATAAAGGTCAACCAATCCTAGAACACAAATGCAAGTGTCCTCATAACTGCCCCTGGCTCTCAAATCCCCATGTGTACGTGTGTGCTCAACTGTCTCAACACCCCTCGTGAAGGGTGGTCCCTGTGACCTATGGACATCCTCATGTATCTCTGGATCATATCTCTACATACTCATCAATGATCCTGCGTACTCCTCATGCTCAGGGATGATTTTAGGGGCTAAATTTCGCTCATGGGCTAATTTTCCATGTTTTTTCCAAAAATTAGATTCTCTATTTTAAAAATGATTCTCCCAAATTCTATAGGATAAAATTAATTAACCTTAAAAATCGCCAAAATTTGATAAAAACTACATAAAATACTTAGAAATTTGGATATTTTTACAAAAATATCGCCAAACATTTATAGCTGACAGATGAAGGATTAATAAGATTCGCCAAGGTTCCTACATTTTAAAATAAATTTCCATCCTTAAAATCATCCTTGCTCATGCTCCTCCCTCAACTGGTGCTTCACTGCTAAACCACCAACATCCTCTCACAATGTGGCTGAGGGATATATATGACTCTTTGCTAAAATATATGTAGTGGATCTCTGTCTAATTTCCTCAAGGATCTTCTCTGATCTGGACTCTGATTCTTGAAGGGTTGTTTATGTTCCTTCCGAGAATCTCCATGTGCTCACCAAATCATGAGTGAGTTGGTCCACCTCAACCTCCTGCTCCCTTAGTGCCCTGTGAAACATCTCACAAACCTCCAATAGGTAATCCATATCCCTCAACAATTTTTGGTAGTCTGCCCTCATCACAATCACTCTCTCCCTGAGTGTATGGAAGTCATCAATGACAAGTCCCACATATAAACTATCCTGTGCCAATGAGGCCATAAAAAAATAACCTTCCACCAATGCATGTGTATCATCAATGCATCTAGTGGTTGCAATGATCATGTCCTCATTGACTCTCAACTGTCTTTCCAAGTGTCGTGACTCCTGGTCATAATCTCGTTGAGGTGCTACCTCATGCCTCTCACTGCTAGTGTCAACAATGGAATCCCCAACAACACACTCCTCAAAATATAAGGTATTGAACTTCCCGTTTTCCCCTATGCTACTAAGTCCTCCTGTATGCCACTACACACCATCACCAATTGCGACCCCTATCTAAATCGCACCATATCCTGTATGGGCAGTTGTATCCTCCTGTGCACTCACCCTACTGATATCATTTGCACCTGGATCCAATACAGATGTGTCCAGACACATGTTATGGTCATTCTGACTAATAAGGAGTGCATCCTCATCACTGTAGATCGATCCTGGGAGTAAGTGTCCCAACAAGTTGTCAGTCTCCACAACTTGGTCCATCAATGGAATCTCCAAGAGTAGTGATTCACTCTCCTCATACTGATAGGTATGTGTAAGGTCAACTATCTCCAATCCATACCTCTCCTCCTCAGTTTGCAGATCTATATGTTCCTTGTGTAAAATCCCCACACAAAGCTCCTCTACCATATCAGGAATGCCATTGATATCTTCATGTGTCATGGCTAGCATAGGTGATTGAGAAGATGAAAAATGTGGCTCACTCATCATAGGAATCTCATCATTCTCCATACATGACTTCTTGGAAGCCATGTCTACACCCACCAATAGGTCATCCAACCTCCTAATCTCATCATGTCTAAGTGCCAACACATATGAATCCTCACAAGTGTCACCACTATGTTGAAGTGTTGAATCCTCAACATTATTTGATGGGGAAGATGAAAGATATGCGCTATCATCCTGTCCATACAACTGTCCCTCGGATGTGTAAGAGTCACTAGCCTTATCGAACTACTCCAAATAGGCAACTATGTTTGCATTCACATGCATCTCCTCATCCTCGCTGTCATAGTGCACCTCAACAATGTGCACCTTCCCTTTACCCCTACATTTGTGATTTGGCCTCCAAGGCACTTTGCAACTGTAGCAACGCTTCCTACATATGATGGGTGTAGGCTCCATTTGTGCTCCTATCAATCCACTCACTGGTAATGATGTATCTAGATCCTTATTTGATTTTCCCCTTAGGCTGGCAGGAAAACCATCTCTGATACCACTGTAATGTGTATGTAGGATCTATTGTTTACAACATATAAATGATCATACAAATAATAAATGCGACAAAGGACTACAATGTTTGTATTATGATATCTCTGCGGATTACAATAGGCCTAATGCGGATGAATGAACTAACAACACTCGGATAAATCAAAAGACAAAATGATCTTATCCAGAATACAAATAAGAAACTAAAAGATAATACCCAGAATATGTGAGTGCTGCAGAATCAATGGGTGTGCTGGGAATATGGCAGCTCTGAAGGTAACTACTAGAAGTTTGGAAAGTTCACCCTGGGAGCTATACTTCTTGGAATGGCCTGGAAACTATCCCAAATGATGCGCCCTTCCCTATTCCTCAGTACTGGTATCTGTCGGATCCCTATGTTGATGGTCAGGAACCCGGATGGATACCCCTGGGGGAATGTGCCCCTCTTCTTCTGGAAAAATGCATCCTAGTGATTCCACCATCAGAATTAGATGAGATATGTCTCAAAATGACCACCTTGGTCTACTCGGAAATGGGTTGGAAGGGTTTTCCTAAATCTGGTCTGATGCTTGTTCTGGAACCCCAAATGTGCCCGCCAAAAGTGTCGCACATCCAAGTATGGAAAATGCATCCTAGTTGATTCCTCCATCAAAATCTGATGAGGAACTAGGAAAATGATGTGTCTTGCCCTCCTCTCAAATGGGTCGGAGGGAAATCTCAAAATTCCCCCTAGATGGGGTAAGTTGACCTAAAACCCCCTCAGAAGTTGCGTCGTCCCTCTAGATGAATGTGCCCTTGCTGCTGAACACTATGTAACTGTTGTTGAAGAATGATGGAAGGCCTGAATGATATTCTCGGTGACTAGGGTGTGTCTCTCAATAATGAAATCAGCCAACTGGTGTCTTCCTCCTGGAATACACTGAACTATCTCTCCTGAGATGCGCCACTCTCCTCATTGACAAGTTGTAATCTTCATAATGATGAATTAGGTCATTGACTCTTCTCTTATAGATTTTCAAAACCCTAATTCACTGCGGAAACCCTAATTCCTTGTTGACCTTTTCCCGCCAAGTGAATTTTACTTTATTTTATTATTCCTTGATTAAATCACTTAATTAATTAATGAATTAATTAATTAATCATTTTACCTCTAAAAAGTGATTTATCCATCCTTATTGCTTCTCAGGCCACTAAAAGTCACTTCTCATCATCTTATCCTGTAG
This sequence comes from Picea mariana, assembly GCA_032191745.1. Taxonomy (NCBI): domain Eukaryota; kingdom Viridiplantae; phylum Streptophyta; class Pinopsida; order Pinales; family Pinaceae; genus Picea; species Picea mariana. Next base: position 27,605 of record JASDQU010102804.1, read on the forward strand.
TTCTCTTCTTCTTGATTCCAATGAGCTATTACACTAAGAGGTTTGTCCAAGTAATATTCCCATTATGACCTTCTTAGTGAAATTAATTAAGATATGACCCATAATAACTCAAAATTATGGAAATCGTCGAAATGCAATGAAACCAAAACCATGTTGTTCAGAATGGATCCTGATGATGAATGATGCAAGTTAGGACCAATAAAACCCCTCAATATCTCTTGAACTCTCTGTCACCCTTATCTGGCTACTCTGCTAGGCATAGCACTCTGTAAAGTTATAATGTCCCAAAATGGGGACATTATAGCTTCCACGTCCACCCTGATGATCAATGTCCAGGATATATTCTGGTCTTCAAATCTTCGACAATCATGCTCTCCACTAAACTAAAACCTCCCTGAGAATGAGTCCTCCATACCTCCAGAATCCTTTCCACCTTTCTATCCTCAGACGAGGGATGGCACCACTTATCTCTAGGACTTCAATGATTGCTTACTCCTATGCACACTTAACACTTTTGTCCCTATCCAAGACTTGGACTATTCTCATCCTCCTGCACTCCTTCGAGAAACTCTGTGCGCGATGACACTAATTACCCTGGAATTTTACTTGCTCAAATATTTAAGTTTCTCGGCCCTCCTGCATCCTTCAAGGAATTTTTGGTGCCCACCTGCCAATATCGATGCTCTTTCTCTCGAGCTTGTAAGATGAAATTAATTTGTCTTTGGCGCACTCATTATGCTCAATTGAGCCTCTAGATGAATTCTCGCAACACGTATCTAAGTTTTGACCCGATTCACTCCTTGCATAGGTCTTCCTCCAACTTCCTGAAATCCTTTAGTTTTACCAAGGTAACTCCTACATTCGCTTGATGCACACTTGTAGAGATTCTCTCCCTCATATTGTTTAGTAATTCTGGGTTTTCCTCAATTTCTCCAACACTTCATAATGTATTGGTTCTGTGCACACTTGCACCTGCTCAATGCCCTCTTGGCGGAATTCTACAGAGTGTTTAACAAATTTTTTTTATGCCTACTTCTGTGTATATTTTCCTCCAAGGTATTCAACAACCTTCAGGTTCTCCCTTGAATATGTGAATTATCTTGGTGTGCCCTCCTAGAACATTCAAATCTGACTTGAAAGAATTCATATATGCACTCCCTCTATTGGCTCACAAAGTTACAAAACTCTGTCGCACACTCCTTGCACTTAGCCTAAAGAACCCATAAATAATCCAACAAAATCATAGATAGAGGATTCTATCTCTATCCCTGTATATGAAATCTAACATACACATCTGCAGCGTAAACATTCATAAACACACCGATAACATTCATTAAAATAAGGGAAACATACACAGAATCATATGCATAAAAAATTGTTTCTGCTATTTTAATTTGAATGTTAATTACAGTGTATGAGTCTGGACTGCAACTGAGTTTCACCTCTCAACTCTCTCTACCAACAACTATTGGAACATTACATTGTATGATTCTAGACTACAAATGAGTCTCGTCTCTCAACTATCTCTACCAATAACTATCAGAACCTCAACAACCACTACTAGGAATACAATACAAATATTTATACAAGAGGGGCTTGATGAGCTTTCCCTCCAAGATACACTATTGGTGTATAATCACCATTCAAAACACCTATCTAATGAGGTAGATTACAATGAGTGGAAATAAATTCTGAATCGGATCTAGATCCCTCCTACTGTCAACCACTTAAGGTGGCCTCATCTATAGCCTTTGCAAAAGCATGACTTGGCTCTTCCAGCCTGACAAAATTTAACTATTTGGATTATATTTAAATTTTGAGGACAAAATGAGAGGGTTGGTGCATCTCCCCTCCTTTAATGCACACCAATGTGATAAACAGTTGGTGCGTACTGATGTGGAGCGATGCTCCTATGTCATACTCCACTTCTAAAAAAATTCATGAGCTCTTGAACTCTGTTGAAATCCTCCAAGATCCCAAAATTTCTCCTTGAGTTTTTCTCCTTGTCCTCTCCTTTGCTCCTTCTGTTGCATCCCCGCTACTCTCATAGGTCTTCCTCTGTTCAAATTCTCTCTATTGACATCTTCTTTCATTAACTTCAACATCAGCCTCCTTGTCTTCTTTATGAATTATTCCTGTTGCTCCCAAGGCTTGCTTCCCTTAATATGCAGTCTACTCGACTGTAACTCCTCATGTCGGTCGATGAGAAGTCCAACCTGGTCCCTCATTCTACCTTCATCTCCTATGGCATTGGCTGGTAATTTTGCTACAGACTTTGATTTTGCAGACTCCTTACTGAGTTGTTTGTCAGCTTCTTCCTTTGACAGCTTGGCTCCTGTTAGTTCTTCTACTTATATATCTCCAAGTTCCTCCAGATGTTCCTCATGATGGCACGTTTCCTCTGGCATGGGTATCTCCTAGAAACCATCTTCTCATTCCGGATTGTCCAACCAATCCTCCAATATATTTAACTCTATCTCACATTGAGAGAGAAATCTGACTGGGTGCTCCTCTTTTGTTGTTGGGGTAGACTTCAGTATTTACTCCTCTTCCTCTATGATAGTCTTTGTTTACTGACCTTCTACTGTTGTATCTACAATACACATGTTATCCTCTCCTTGGATGCTTGGTAGGAATATTTCAATTCATCCAATGATAAGAACACTCCTCTGATCCTCCTCCTTGATGGTGGACTTATTTAACTTATCTTCATATTCATTCACATGGATTGCAACTTCAAATGAATATTCATATGGATAAGGCCTTTCTTCAACCTCCTTTCCATCTATCAACACCCCTTGATAACAAGTACTCTCAGCTGAGCTCATCTCTTCTCCCTTTCCCACCTGGAAAATTAGGATGTTTCCTCTACCCTCCTTAAAGTTTATGAGATCAAATCATCCCTTCTTATTTCCCACCTGAAAATATATGATACCTATGCCAGATCTCTTTCCCTCATCATTGAGGATTTTAGCATGCGTCAACCACCCTTTTAACACTCTTTTTTTTTGTTCTGGCCAACAACATCTAAACAAGCCATTTAGTCCTCTGTTTCAAAGGTCACTTGTATCTCCAACGTAACTTTTCCTCCTGTTGCATCTTCAATTCTATATTCTCCATATCTACTCGGATCTCACTGAKCTCCTTGTCTATTTATTCTTTGTTTTTCTGCRGGAAMTCTTCTCTTCAACCGCACTTATGGCCTTCAATAACCATCTTTCCTCACCATCATCCCACCTKGTTGTCTACCATCTACTGCACACCTTGCACCAGTCTTCACAGAGCATCTCACTCTGTCTCTCTTCAGCCATTTTCCACAGGATAACTTTTGATACCACTTTATGATATCAACTTACTTCTTTGTCTCCGCTTTTTCCTATGATTTGCAGAAAAAAATTAAGCTCTAATACAACTTTGGCGTAGACCCCCCCTTCTCTCCTCTCCTTGGGGGTTGCTCAACCTCTCGGTCTAGGATCATTCAATCACATGAGTCAGATCAACTCTTTGGTTCCCTACTAAAACCCAATTTAGTTTTCATAGGTCCCTCTTTCTCCAAAGTACAGGTTCTATCGAACCCATGAGCTCCTTACTTGGCTCCTGTGAAGGAATTTAACAATGAGCGCTAGCTCTCTATGCTAGGCCCATTCACCCATATGACCTTGAGTTGTGTCTTAGGAATAAACCATGAAAGGTGCTTTAAACTTCAGACTTCAGCCTTTTCTCAATAGCCAACTCCTATTCCCCTGAACTTCAAATCGATGAACACAATTGGTGCGAGGATCAATGGTGCCTGCCACTTCCTTAGATCAACGTTTTGAACTAATTTGGACTCCACCTTCGAGATTTCTTTGAAATTTTCTCCTCTTTCCTTATATGTTACCTTTCCTCCAAAATACGTGGGTCTCCTCCATGTGTCCTTCTGGATCCAACGGTCCAGATTCACTCCGCTCTTGATGACTTCACGAAGATTTCCCCTTTTCTCTATGAAAACCTTCTGAAGTTCCTTTTCACAAACTCTTGGATATGCAGCCACATCCTTCCTGATGATCGACATCCAGGATATACTTTGGGATTTAGAGATTTTGTAATCCTGCTCTCCATTTAACTGAAACCTCCCAAATAATGATTCCTCTAGACTTCCAGAATCCCTGCCACCTGTCTATCCTTAGATGAGGGATGGAACTGGTTGGCTCTGAGACTTCATCGAGTCCTTACTCCTGTGCACACTTAACACTTTTCTCCCTATCCAAGAGTTGGACTATTCTCAGCCTCTTGATCTCCTTGAAGAAACTCTGTGCATGACGACGGTAATTCCCCTGGGCTTTTACTGGCTCGAATCTTTAAGGTTCCTAACCCTCCTGCATCCTTCAAGGAATTTTTGGTTCCCACCTAGAAATATCAATGCTCTTTCTCCTAATCTTGTAATATGAACTTAGTTTTTCTTTGGCACACTTCTTGCACTCGACTAAGCCTCTAGACAGCTTCTCTTAACACATATCTAAGTGTTGGCCTCATGCACTCCTTGCGTAGGTCTTCCTCTAGCTTCTTGAAATCCTTCAGGTTTACCAAGGTAACTCCTACATCCACTCAATGCATACTTTCCTAGTGTCTCTCCCTTAGAGTGTTCAGTAAATCTAGGTTTCCCTCAATTTCTCCAACACTTGAGAATGTGTTGGTTTTGTACACACTTGCACTTGCTCAATTCCCTCCTGGTAGAATTCTACATAGTGTTAAACAAATTTGTTCTACGCTTACTTATGCGTAGATTTTCCTCCAAGGTATTAAGAACCCTTGAAGTTCTCCCTTGAATATGTGAATAATCCTAGTGTGCCCTCTTGGCATGTTCTCCTCTAACTTGAAAGAGTTCATATATGCACTCCTTGCATTCTCTCATAGAGTTACAACACTCTATCGCACACTCCTTGCACTTAGCCTAAAGAACCCAAAAATAATCCATCAAACTCAAAGATAGAGGATTCTATCTCTATCCCCGCAGATGAAATCTAACATACACATATAGAGCATAAAAATTCATAAACACACCGATAACATTCATTAAAATCAGAGAAACATACAAAGAATCATATGTAGGAAAAACGACTTCTTTTATATTAATCTGAATGTTAATTACAACATATGAGTATGGAACGCAACTGAGTCTTGGCTCTCAACTCTCTCTACCAACAACTATTGGAAATTTACAATGTATGAGTTTAGACTGCAACTGAGTCTCATCTCTCAACTCTCTCTACATACAACTATCAGAACCTCAACAACCACTACTGAGCATATAATACAAAGATTTATACAAGAGGGAATCAATGAGCTTTCCCTCCAAGCTACACTAGTGGTGTCTAATCACCATTTAAGATGCCTATCTACTGAGGTAGATTACAATGAGTGGAAAACTACTCTGAATCGAATCTAGATCCATCCTACCATTAGCCACTTAAGGAAACCTCATCTACAACCTATGCGAAAGAATAATTTGTCTCTTCAAGACTGAGAACATTTAATTTCTTTGATTACATTTAAATTTCAAGGAAAAAATGAGAGCGTTAGTGCCTCTCCGCTCCTTGAATGCAGACCAACATGCTAGATAACTCGTGCATGATGAGGTGGAGCGATGCACCTGCATCATACTCCACTGCTACGAAAATTCAAGAGCTCCTACTCATGAGCTCTTCAGCTCTGTTGAAATCCTTTTGGATCCAAAAATTTCTCCTGGAGCTATCCTTCTACTCCTTTGCTTTGTTGCTTCTCCTTCATCCTTGCTACTCTTGTAGGTCTTCCTCTACTCAAATTCTCTCTACTGACAACTTCTTTCACTGACTTCAACATCAACCTCCTTATCTCCTCTATGACTTTTTCCAGTTGATCTCCAGGTTGGCTTCCCTTATGTAGTCTACTCATCTACAACTCCTCATGTCGGTCGATGAGTAGACCAACCTGGTCCCCAATGCTATATTCATTTCCTGTGGTGCTGGCTGGCCATTCTGCTACAGAATTTTATTCTGTAGACTCCTTACTGAGTTGTTTCTCAACTTCTTCCTCGGACATCTTGGCTCCTGTCAGTTCTATTGTTGGTATATCTCCAACTTCCTCTAGCTCTTCCTCATGTTGGCATGCTTCCTCTTGCATGGATATCTCCTAGCAACCATCTTCTCATTCTGGATTTTCCAACCAATCCTTGATCATATTGAACTCTATCTCCCATTCAACGAGCAATCCAACTGGGTGATCCTCTTTTGTTGCTGGGGAAGACTTCAGTATCTGCTCCTCATCCTCTATGACAGTCTTTGTTGGTTGTCCTTATGTTGTTGTATCTGCAACACACATGCTAGCCTCTCCTTGGATGCTTGACAGATATATTTTGATTCCTCCTATGATCAAAATGCTCCTATGATCTTCCTCCTAGACCGTGGAAGTATTTAACTTTTCATCATTTTCATTCACATGGATTGCAACTCCACATAAATATTCATATGGATGAGGCCTTTCTTTTTCCTCCTTTCCATCTTTTAAAACCCCTTACTGACATGAACTCTTAGTTGAGCTCATCTCTTCTCCCTTGCCCACCTGGAAAATTAGGATATCTCCTCCGCCTTCCTGGTCGTTTATGAGATCAACTAATCCCTTATTATTTCCCACCTGGCAATCTATGAGACCTCTACCAGATCTCTTTCCCTCATCACTTAGGTTATCATCATGCCTCAACCACCTTTTTAACACTTGTTGCTGCCTTATGGACAACAACTTTTGAACAAGCCATTTAGTCCTTTGTTTCAAAGTCCACTCGTATCTCCAATGTACCTTTTCCCCCTGCTACATATTCAATGCTAGCTTCTCCATGTCTTCTTAGATTTCACTGGGCTCCTTGTCCATTTCTTCATTTCTTTTTTGTGGGAAGTCTTCTCTTCGACCATGCTTATGGCCTTCAGTATCCATCTTTCTTCACCTTCATCCCACCTGGATATCTACCATCTACTGAACAACTTGCACCAGTCTTCACAGAGAATGTCACTTTGTCTCCCTTCACCCCTTGTCCACAGGGGAAATTCCAATACCACTTGATGATATCAGCTTACTTCTATGTCTCCTCTATTGCTTATGATCTACAGACAAAAATCAAGCTCTATTATGACTCTGGGGAAGACCCCCCCCAATTCTCTCCTCTCCTCAGGGGATGCTCGACCTCCCGGCCTAGGATTGTTCAATCACTTGATTCATATTGAATATTTGGTTCCCTACTGGAACCCAATACAATTTTCACAGGTTCCTCTTTCTCCAAAGTGGAGGTTCTATCGAACATGTGGGATACTTACCTAGCTCCTTTAAAGGAATTTAACAATGGGTGCTAGCTCTCTATGCTAAGCCCCTTCACCCATATGACCTCGGAGGGTGTCCTGGGGATAAACCATGAAAGGTTCTTTAGAATTCATAATTCATCCTTTTCTTAATAGCTAACTCCTATTCCCTTGAACTATGAATCGATCAACAAAACTGGTACAAGGATCAATGATCCCTGTCACTTCTTTAAATTAATGGTTGTGATCTACTCTGGACTCCACCTTTGAGATTTCTTTCACATTGTTCTCCTATTTCCTTCTTGATTACCTTTCCTATGAAATATGTGGGTCTCCTCCACGTGTCCTTCTGGATCTGACAGTCCAGATTCACTCCGCTCTTCACGATTTTGCAAAGATTTCCCCTTTTCTCTATGCAAACATTCTGAGGTTCCTCTTCGCAAAATCTCAGATTTTCTACCATGTCCTTCTCGACAATCCTACTCTCCACTCCATGGAAACCTCCCGGAGAATGATTCCTCTATAATTTCAGCCTCCTTGCCACCTTTCTATCCTCAGGCGAGGGATAGCACCGCTTGGCTCCCAGACTTTGATGACTCCTTACTTCTATGCACACTTAGAAATTTCATCTCTCTCTGAGACTTGGATTGTTCTCAACCTCTTGCACTCCTTGTAGAAACTCTATGCACAATGATGCTAATTCCCCTGGGATTTTACTGGCTCAAATATTTAAGGTTCCTGACCCTCCTGCATCCTTCAAGGAATTTCTGGTGCCCACTTGGAAATCTCTATGATATTTCTCCTGAGCTTGTAAGATAAAATTACTTTTTCTTTGATGCATTCCTTGCGCTCGATTGAGCCTCCAAATGGCTTCTGGCAACACATATCTAAGTGTTGGCCTGATGCACTCCTTGCGCAGGGCTTCCTCCAGCTTCTTGAAATCCTTCAGGTTTACGAAAGTAACTCCCACATCCACTCTATGCACACTTGCAGAGATTCTCTCCCTCAAAGTGCTCATTAACTCTTTGTTTTCCTCAATTTATACAACACTTCAAAACATATTGGATCTATGCACACTTGCACCTGCTCAATTTCCTCCTGCAAGAGTTCTACATAGTGTTCAACAACTCTTTTCTATGCTTATTTCTGTGCATATTTTCCTCCAAGGTATTCAAAAACCTTGAGGTTCTCCCTTTAATATGTGAATTATCCTGGTGTGCCCTCCTAAAACATTCTCCTCGAACTCTAAAGAGTTCAAATATGCACTCCTTGCACTTAGCCGAAAGAACACATAAATAATTCAATAAACTCACAGATAGAGGATTCAATCTCTATCCCTACAGATGAAATCTAACATACACATGTATAATGTAAACATTCATAAACACACCGATAACATTCATTAAAATCAAGGAAACATACACATATTCATATGCAGGAAAATTGTGTCTTTTATATTAATCTGAATGTTAATTATGGTGTATGAGTCTGTAGTGAAACTCAGTCTCATCTCTCAACTCTCTCTACCAACAACTATTGGAACATTACAGTGTATGAATCCAGACTGGAACTGAGTCTCGTCTCTCAACTCTCTCTACCAACAACTATCGAAACCTCAACAACCATTACTGGGCATGCAATACAAATATTTGTACAAGAGGGGCTCGACAAGATTTCCCTCCAAGCTACACTAGTGGTGTCTAATCACCATTCAAAACGCCTATCTACTGAGGAATATTACAATGAGTGGAAATCTAGTCTGAATCAGATCTAGATCCCTCCTACCATCATCCACTTAAGGAAAACTCATCTACATCCTGTGCGAAAGCATGACTTGGCTCTTCCATCCTGACATCATTTAATTGATTTGATTACATTTAAATTTCTAGGACAAAATGAGAGGGATGGCACCTCTCCCCTCCTGAAATGTGCACCAATGTGCGAGAAAGATGACGCGTGCTGAGGTGGAGCGATTCTATTGAATCATATATGGATTATTGACACTATTTTTGTCATTGTATGCAGGCTTGAAGATTCTTGCTAATCTGACTCACATAAGCAGTAAAGGCACCATGCACATAAAATAGACATTTGAGGGAAAGGTGGGGAAGTGTTCTTGTCACACCCTACAATAACTCTAGCCATGACCTGAACTATAGGTTAACAATTACCTATTTTGAAAGGTCCACGATGTCGTGAGAGAAGACTGAGACAGTCACTCAAGAATAATTCTAAGGGGTGTGCAATAACATTGAATCCTTATTCCTTAGAATCCCTTGGTCTCTCACAAGGTTGACTGAATAGAGTGTTGACTCCAAAGGGTCAAACAAACTTCCAAAACTATTTAAAGATGAGTGGCATCCTTGGAGTAGGGAGATGTGCCTTGAAGGGAAACTCACTTAATTTGTGAGTCAATAAATCTAGGTGGCCTAAAAAATAAAGAAATGGTTAGACCTTGTTAGAATACAATATTAATTAAATGGTAAATTATAAACTTAGAAGCCTAACAAGAGTTTAAGCATAAATCTAGACTAATTCTAAGTCTAAATGTAAATAAAGGAATAAATAAATTATGAAATAAGTTAAAAGATTTGAGATAAAATCAAACTCAAGGAAAAGAGGGAATACAAATTTAAAGGATAAGAAAATTGCACATGTGTGCATGATAATAATAAAAGGGATTTTTTTAATAGAAAGAAATAATAACATGAGAGAATAGGTGTACACATAGAATAACATTTTGAGTCAAACTACCACTAAGTCTAAGTAAAAGAAGATTCCTAATCCAATTGTAATGAGGATCTAGTTAGGGGACACTCATTAAATGATAATTTAGGGAACTAAGGGAAAACTAAGAGTGAAAATAGGAACACATTGGGGAAAGTGAGGGAAAATGGATTTTTAAATAAAATAAAATCGGTAATTATAATAATAATAATCTATTTTTAAGTTCACGACCAAGCCAGACACCAAATTGGTGTATGAGATTCCCTTTGCCTATCAATTTGACTGGTAAAGTCTACAAAGGTATACATACCCTACCTCCCTCTAGATTTGAACTTGTGACCTCTTAGGAGGAAACGCATGTTCTTAACCATTAGGCCCACTCTTCTGCAACTTGGGGAGAGTGTGACAAGTGTGTGGGTGAATAATCATACTGCATATAGGAATTATTATATAATATAATATTAATACCATGATGATTATATCAACTATGGTATTGATGTAAATCACTGAAAATGATAATTGTAGCTAAAAAATATTACAACTAGTCAAGTAAAGTAGAGTGGCATAATCGTAAATTGTAATTGAACTTTCTCATGAATAGTGGAGATAGTTAAGTGTCACAGAATATGGCAAAATCCTAAAAGGCCTTTGGTTGTCATTATTTTTACACTCTTACATCCTTATATTTTTACTAAGTATCCTTTAGTATTTTTGAAATAATTGTTAACATGAAATTGAATTTTTTTCATTTCGGTTCGTACTTTTTAGTTAGAAGTTAATTTTCGTAACTACTCAACAAAATGTAAGTAATACTTGGGTTTGTATTTAAAGTATTTATAATCATGTATTGCTCTATCTATAGAATCATAAGAGAAGGATGTTACAATATCAAATTTCAATGCTTATGTATTTTTTGTAATTGATCTTGTCTAACATGGTATTTATATATAAAAAATTGTATCTACGAATTTTGTTTGTTATCTAGATTCTCTCAAGAGGAGGTTGTTACACCTTGAATCCAGTCTGGATTGTGATGTTTTTCCACTAAGAACTGGTTGCACAGGTCTGCAGGAAGTTTTCTCTTCTTACACCACCTTTAAATTTTTATAGAAAAACGAAAGGTTGTTGCAATCGAATGTTCTGTGACATGAATAATCAAATCTCCCACCTAAGTCTGAAACCCATTGAAGTTATTAGAAAATAGCATTGAAATTTCTTCATGGTTCCCATGAAAAGAAGAACAAAACATAGGCCATTCTTCCTGGACAAATTTGTGCATAATTTCAGGGTAGACTTCTAATAATTCAATCTAATATAACTTGTGTATATTACAATTCTATTAATTAATAATTAAATCATTAATGTAATAATTATTACTTTTATTGTAAATTCATGTCTTTTTAGAAAAAAGGACATGACTCTACTCATGTAAGTATATTTATACACGTTGTTGTACATTTGAATAAGGCAATGCGTAATAAATTTATTAAATATTAAATATATATTTTATATATATCAAGTATTAAGTTTCCAAGTCGTATCAGAGATAAATCTTCATGAAGTCCAAAAGTACATGCATTCAATATGGAAAATATCAATCTTGAAAATATGAAAATTATGGAAAATATGAGCAACACTCTCAAACAAATAAAGAATTATGTGAACGAAATAATGGAAGAACAAATAGAGAAGGAAATCTTGGTCTCCTTGGAGGAATGTTTCTTCCAAAACCAAATTGTTCTTCAAGAAGAACCACAGAAGAATCCCTCCGTCACCAAGATGGACCCCGAGGTTGACAAGCTAACTGTTTTATGTGGTAATAATGAAATAAAAAAGCATGCCAACATTTCCTTTGTTGTCAAGTCCATCTCAAACGAGAATGATGTGGCAATAGAAGATATAGGGAAAATAAACAAATACATATTTGAAGCAAAGCTCGTGGAGGACATCAATTTCGCATGTGATTATCAATAAATTTTGGATTATGTAGAATTTGTTAAGGAAATTGGTTACTAATACGTGCTTGGAGTTAATCACACAACTGCATAAACATAGATCAAGAAATATTATTACATGAAGTCTAGGCTAGTTCATCCTAATAAAAGTCCAAATGATCCTAAAGTGGAAGGAAATATTTAGGCATTGGGAGAATCCTACCAAGCTCTGAGTGATCCACTACAATGGGCATCATACACACATGGAAAATAAAGTCTATCAAAGGAAAAATTGATAGACCCAATAGTTGTCATTGCTATGTTGTTTGGAAATGAGCTATTTGAACACTATATAGGCCAACCTGCAATGGCTTCAATGGATTATTTCTTGATGTTTATTGAAGATGGGAAGACATATATCATGAAACTACTAGAGAATATGAATCATGTCCAAAAGAAAAAATTTCATTGATTTTGAAATATTTTCATAATCAGTCTGTGCAAGGTGACAATGTAGGGTTTATATAAGAAGTTAAATATGAGGTTCAATGACTCAATGGTGCATCTTACTAAAGTAATTTCTACATTCAATTGTCTAAATATATTCAAGACAAGCTGGACAAGAACTTCAGAAGAATGCCATATATTTGGGTGTGTCATTTATATCTGAATGGTTCAGACACAAAGATAATTTTATAAAAGCTCTACCCACAACAACAATGAGTGATTTTTCACTTAACCACTTACAACAAGATATGATACAACATATCACACTTAAACACTTACCAAAATATATGATATAGCAGATGAGTACAAAGGTGAATTATCTTGAAGGTAAATTATTTGTGAAATATCAAGTTACAATAACAACACATGTTTTTTCACTATTACAATGATAAGAATAGATGAAACAACCCCTAACCATAGAGGGGAATTATTATGAAAGTTATTTGGAAGCATATCTACAATCCAGGAAACAATTAATTATTAACTCACTTTGGAAAATAAATGTACCTGATTTTGAAGGTACGCTCTCACGTGAATGTCAGATGGTTTTTCAAGATAACCATTTGGTGCCAATTATGAGTGTTAATACAATGTTTTTATTTCTCCAACACCAACCTCCAGAAGTAGAGAGTTTATCAG
>JASDQU010102804.1:40768-51461 GCA_032191745.1 Picea mariana
CATAGAGGGGAATTATTATGAAAGTTATTTGGAAGCATATCTACAATCTAGGAAACAATTAATTATTAACTCACTTTGGAAAATAAATGTACCTGATTTTGAAGGTACGCTCTCACGTGAATGTCAGATGGTTTTTCAAGATAACCATTTGGTGCCAATTATGAGTGTTAATACATTGTTTTTATTTCTCCAACACCAACCTCCAGAAGTAGAGAGTTTGTCACAGAATATGGATATATGTGAATTAGATGATCGATGGTGTGGGGAGAACGTTAATCATTTCATATTCAATACTCAAATCAAATACTATCTCACAACATTTACATTTCCATAAAATATTATTGTTGTTCGATGTATACAGGATTATCACCAATGCAACCAAGGAGTCAATTATTCCAATCAAATTATATGGAATTCCATATTCGCATGGTGTCAAATCAATCAACATTTAGAGGAATGTATGCATAACTTCATTTTCAGATATGAATTGATCCATATTGGTGTGAGCAAACTTGGAGGGAAAAGTGTAATTAGTAGTCCCACGTGGGAAGAAGAGGTACACAATAGTCTTTTTGTAGGATTCAATGATATTCCAGTAGTTATTGTTTGCAAATAAAGTGAAAACAATGATGGAGTGATGTGCCCAATGTATCAAGTAATATTTTCCACTAAAGATCTTGCAAAACAATTGCCATGAAAACACTTTTATAATTCAAAGTACATTCTCAAATGGTTTTTTCATAAAAATTTATGTCCAATGTGCAGATATGAGCAAAAGGGCCATGTTATCCCCAATGGAATTCTCGTCATCCATTCAGGTGAAAAGACAGGACATGCTATAGTTACCGATGCAATTGGTACTCCAATTGTTCAAACATCTACATACACTTTCAAAAATACTGCGGAATTGATTAGATTCCAGGAGGGTAGACACATATGTTATGAATTGGACATTATGGAAACCCTACCACATAGGTTTCTAAGGAAAAAAAATTAGCAGGTGGTTTGCACAATCTCTGGGGAGGTGTAGTATTTCGAAATGATACTTACCAAAATCTCTTTGGCATAAAGAACCTGTACCTTTGTGTATAGCAATAGAAAATAAAACATTTTAAAGATGTGTAAGTTATTTAGTAGAACACCTAATATATGGGAACAACTGTAAATATATTTTAAAAACTTTGTAATTAGCAAAGAAACATCACTAGTTAAATTGACAGAAGATTCATAAGACTTGTATTTACTTATGCTTTGAGGACGAAGCTTATTTTTATGAGGGATGGCTTGTAATATACCTTGTGTATATTACAAACCTATTAATTACTAATTAAATCATTAATGTAATAATTATTAATTTTAATGTAAAGTCATGTCTTTTTAGAGAAAAAGACGTGAATCTACTCATGTACGTAAATTTATACATGTTGTTGTACATTTGAATAAGGCAAGGAGTAATAAATTTATTAAATATTAAATATACATTTTATATATTAAGCTTCCATTCTATCACCTCTAGTTCTAATCAAAGAACTTGACCACCTTTCTTGGGCGACATATTGGTGAAAACAATCTTTGTTACACCTGTGAGTATTAGGGTTTCTCCTCAGTAACAAGTTTAGATATGTCTACATATAATAAATAATGCAGAAGGGTTTGTGGTTGCATATGACCTTAAAGTACATTTCTCCTTATTTCAAAAACTCTTTACACTCTTTAGATCATAATTTTTCATGTTTTTAAGTTGTGGCCTAACCCCTAAATTTGATGGAAGTACAAGTTGTAACATACAGTTCCACTCATCACATTTCATATCACCGATTTATTCTTTGAGGACACTTGCGAGCAAGTGATCTGGTTAAAACTCAATACTTTATGATTAGCTGCTTTAGTTTATGAGTTAAAAATGATGTCATCATTGACTATTGAAATTCGATATGTTATTAATATTGATGTACAAGATTGACAAATATTATGATGTGTTTCATGAGTGTSCGTAAAACATGACATGATGAGGATGTTGATGGCATCGACAGACTTCCTTGGACTACGGATTGAGTCAAGGAGTGGTTTATTGACTTTGATTATGAGTATTTTTTTTTATTACGCCTGTGATATGATGATGATTTTAGTTATGGATATCATGTATATGAGTTATTAATATTATTTGTGTCAGTGGATGCAATCATGTTGATGCTTGTTAATTTGACTCACATATGGAGTAAAGGGGTCATACACAGATATGMCATAAATGAGGGAGAGGTGTGGCAACATCCCTATCACATCCTACTAGCACTCTCGCCATGAGCTGAACTGAAGGCTAACRACTACCTTGTTCTTGAGAGGTTCATGATGTTGTGAGGGCATAGTGAGACAATTTCTCATGAGAATTTATAAGAGGTGCGCAATAAGGTAGATTCTTTATTCCTCAGTAATCCCTTAGTCTCACACAAGGTCAACAAGTGGAGTATTGACTCCAAGAGTCAGACAACTTCCAAAACTAAGTCAAATGGAGAGTCTCATGCTTGGATCATGGAGGTGCATCTTGAAGGGCATGTCGCATGATCCAATAAATGAGTTAATAGAAAACTAGAAGATCGTAAAGAATAAAATAATTACTTAGAACTGATAGAAAAAATAATATGAATTTTATTAATTTATATTAATTTATGAAAGGAAACATAATAAAAACCTAATTCTAAATGTTTATGCCTAATCAAATTTGATAGAAATGGGTCTAAGGGAATTAGACTAATTAAAATCTAGAAAAGGGAGAGTAAAATTTTAAGATATGTGCACATTGTGTGCATCAGAAAATTTTAATTAAAAAATATTATTTTCATGAGAGAATGGGTACTCAACATAAAATTAGAATTCTAATTCAATCTAGAATCTAAATCTGAACTAAGAGAAGAGTCCTAGTCAAACTCAAATTGTAGATTAGTTAGGAGACACAATAAAGGAGAAATTGAGAAACTAAGGGACAGGTAGGTGAAAATCTAGGAAATAATTGTGGATGTGATGGAAAATGTTTAATTATTTTTATTAAAAATAAATAAACATGTGTAACTTGGGGATAGTGTGACATGTGTTGGGGGTGAATAATCTCTAATTTAATTATTAAAAATTATTTAATTGTGCATGAATTGACAAGTGTCAAGACAAATTTTCTTATAAAAGAAGGAAGAGTAAGGAGGAATGTACCCTATTGTTCTTGATGACTAAAATGATGAAAAATTTTCATGTGACTAGTTTACTTCTGTGAGTTGGAAAGAAGAGTACCCCTAGAATTGGTTGGGAAATACTCCTCTGATTTGTAAATGAAGGGAGGAAACATTGCACATGATCCATATTAACAATTACCTTCAATAACATCAAAAAGTTGGTCACAATATTTTATTATTATTTAATTGAATACAAGAATATTAAATCTTGGATACTAAATATGTTGGGAAGGATTGTATTATTATAGTTTTATCTCCTTGTGAATTGCAATTTATATATTTTTGTTAGTAATGAGAAGGCAGAGAATTAGTAATGTTCAGTTTATACTTCCTTCGTGAATCGCAAAACATACATCTTCTGAATTGTGTATGGTAATGTAGGGTTGAAGATTGATATCTTTCTTGTTATAATATATATATTTATATTGAAGATCTCTCTGTTATAATTTCATTTAGTCCAATTTCTATCACATAAATAATGGTTAAAGTTAAATTACTACTTTCTAATGAGTAGATGAAATATTGCCATAGTTATTGATCCAACCTATAGGAAATTTAACATTCGACTTTAGTGCCCATTTGATCTCTGGCTTCCATCGAAATTATGGTTAGAGTAACTTTTTAACAGTTACAATGGTTSGCATCCCCTTTGGTCGCAAGATGGATTTTTTTTCATGTAGAATATTAAAAATTTAAGCGTATCAGTTTAAATTTGTTGGCGTTTAATTGGGGAGTAAAACTTATGAGATGGKGTTGGACCTCCGTGCCTTCCTTTTCAACAATGATCAACCTAGAACGTTTCCACGCTTCAGTTGGTATTATTTTCGCCCATTGCGAGCTCAGTACTCGGTTTCTGACTAAGGACTTTTAACAACTACCGAGCCTAGTATTAACGAAAGACGAAGAATGACTTGTACATTCTCCGAGTTGCATCGATCCAGACTGTCTTCTTTTTCTTTCTTTTTAAATACGATTCTTTTGTCTTCGCTTTTTCCATTAACATTCCCACAATTTTATCCCATGCACTTCGTGGGATTCGATCACAGATTTCGGTTGCCCTTAATCACAATCATGATTATCATTTTCGTCGAAATATCYTYTAACTGTAATATATGTCGGACATGTGTATAAYTCAGTTTTTAAATAATAATAAAAATAATAATCTATTTTTAAGGTYATGGTTAAGCCATACCAAATTGGTGTATGAGATCTCCTTGTTTGTGGGACAAGAGATCCCTTCCACTCAACAATTTGACTGATAAAGTCTACGAAAGTATACATACGTTACCCCCTCTAGATTTCAACTTCTGACCTCTTTACAGGAAACACATGTTCTTAAATTACTGACAAAAGTTAGAATTTTATAACAGTTCTTTAGCAAAAATTTTCCTTACCACCCCTATAACAGTTCTTTATGGCAAAAAATTTTCCTTGCCACCTTGCGATAAAAAGTTTCCTTGACAAAAGGATAGCAAAGGGAGGTAAATTATCTTAGTTGAGCGTTCTTTTTACATGACACTGCTATCTCCGTAACTATTGAAACCAATTTATTGTTCTTATTAACTCATCGTTATGACTATCAATTATGACTATGTCACGGTGATGAAACCCAACATTTATATTATTGATAAGGCCAGACTTTTATAAATTATTGAATTGATGAATAACCACTATGTAAATTGGATATACTGACGATAAAAATATGATCTTATAATTATGAATTTAAGCTCATTTCGAATTAGCCTCCTTTATAAGTTAATCTTCAATCCAAAAGTAAATTTAATCTTGGTGAAAATTTTATTTATATTATATTATATATATATACCTTTCTGAGTTAATTGATAAGTAAATAGAAAATAATATATTAATGGTTAGTATAAAAATTAATTAATTATTGTTGATAGGAGAAATATTTGTTAAATAAGATTATATAGGTTATTACTAATTGAATATATATATATATGTGAGATAAATGCATTCTTCGTAAGAAATAAAACAATTTTAAATGTTATTGTATATTAATTAAATAAAAATGGAAAGGAATTAATGCAAAGTATTATTTAACTAATGTTTATCAATTATTGGTGTTCATTTAGTTGTGTGTATCTTAAGTTACTTAATTAGTTGTCAACTGAAATTTTTGTCTAATTGTAATGTTTTTATTATGACCACTTAGACACAAAAAAGAAAAATTTACCATATGATTATCACAATTAATGCCTATACAATGTTTAGGCTTTATTTCTTTCTTGCTAAGAAAAATTAGCATATGATTATCACAATTAATGTTTATACTTTATTCTCTTTTGCTAATTTTGTTTGAGTGTAAGAAGAGGGAAGTTTCACAAGAAGATTTGGATTTGTATTCATTAAACTATGCATAAGGATAGAATAATAATTTATATATGACATAATTAAATACAACAACCGTTTGCACGATCTCCTGCATGACTTAAGAACTACTTTCACGATCTTCAGATTTGAAATACACTTGAAGTAATGATGTTTTCCTTGTGTATTATTTGTACACATGTATGATGTGACTCATCCTATTTATGCAACTATTTAAAACCTATCTTACAACAAGCGAATGAAAATGAATTTAAGCAAAGGCAAATCACACCTAAAATGAAAAGTAAAGTATCAAAAGCTGAAGCACGCAAAGACAAACATGCTTAGGAAAGGTTTTTAATATGATATACTAGTTTTTTGGAATAGAAAGGTAGAAATAGGTCTAGGGATTAACATTGGCTTCATTGGGGGATTATGTTTTCCTTGTGAGATATTAAGAACCACAAACCAATGTTTTCTTTTCCAATTCTATCACTAAAAAATATGACTTTCACTCTATTATTTTCTTATCTATTGTGATGTATGTCTTATTGTAGACCATCAATTTTGCATTGTGAAATAAAAAACTATAACAAGTTTAACTGTAAACTAGTGTTTCCATTGGGCTATGGTGTCCTTATTTTATTCTATTGCATATCAAACCAAACTGAAAGCATAATCTTGAAACTTCAAGTTGAAAATTGAAATTCAATGCTTGTGAAGCGATTTTATTTATATATACATTCTACTTTAACCTGTTACAACTGTTTTTTCAAGTGATATCAAACTTCCATTGATACCATTCAAGCAGTTGATCTACTAACTAGATTTCTTGAACATGCTTTCTAAAAATAAAAAAATGAAAATGAAACGACATCTCACTCTGAAATTGAAACCCATACTTGAAGTGAAACCATGACAAATTATTGAAACAGATACAATATTTTAAATATGTATCCACGAGATCATATAAATCATGGTAAGTTAACTCTTCATGTTGTTTAAAATGAATGGGTTGTTCATCTCTATTTTTTTTTTCTATTTCTGATTCTTGAATCTGATGCTTAAGATTGGCAATGTGAGCTACATCTATGCCACCTCTAAGAATGAAAATGTAACTATGATCTTAATAGAATTCTTGTTGTCCCGTCATCTATGAAGAAAAAGATAAAAAATTTTCTTTTGAATCTTCCATATATCTCCCTTCATAGTCATTGAATAAAAGAGGTGTTGGTCACTATAATTGCTTAATTAATTNAAAACAGATTAAGCATATAATCATGAGAAAGGACGTTGTATACCTTGGAATGATCAGGTGAGGTGATAATGTGAGTCTAAATACTAGTGATGAAAGGTATAATAATGTCAAAAGGTATGGGCAAAAAGGTGCATAGCGTGGTCCTAACAAGAGGTATGTTATAAAATTCTATGTGGGATTATGTAAAAATATGATCCTATGAATCATCTAAATACTCATCAAATATGGATGGATCTTCATCGAAGTTTGGATTAGTTACTTTATCATTACAAAAACTATTAGAAACATTTGATATAATATCAAATGTACCCATAATATGGTTTTCATCAGCTCCATCTGCAAAATTATCATCATGAAAATCAGTAAGAAAGTTCAGATCACAATCATCCGTATATTCATCATCGGAAAAAAAATTCATTGTATATAAAACCATCATCTTGTTGATGTAAATTTTATAGATCTTTGATAGCAAAAAAATCTGATTGGTGGATTTCAAGATCTAGAGAAAAACATGAATATGTAAATGATGCATCAACGAACTAAAACAAATGAAAGTATAGATCGGATATCTATTGTTCATACTCTTCATCCAGTTCTTGTGCATCCACATCTTTGTCCCAGATATAATCTGAGAGCTTTCCACAAGCTCGAAGGCTTTCCTCAATTTCCTCAACAACTGTAAACATTTGTTTCAATCTTAAAGATCTCCTTTCTATGAGGAATAAAGTCAAATAAGGATGATGATGAGTCGTGGTGTAGAAAATCCTAGCAGTAGCTTCAGATGGTCGAATATCAATAAGCATACTGAGATAAAAGTTATGAAATATCCTATTAAAACTGAAAACAAGCTCATCCCTCCTCCTCTTCATGGAACTAAACTCAAAAATATACTACACATAAGATTTTTTCTCACTCCAATATAGCATGAAACAGTCGTGAAAATCTATCCATGATCCTATTGAATCAACCTTCAAGTTTCTAAACCATATCCTAACATTTATGCGTAATGACTGGGAGAATGTTCTCATAAACACATCCTCATGAATGATTTCTAAGTTGTTTGTGAAACATTCAAATGCTTCCATATGTTTCTTAGTTGTAACATGATCTTGTCCATTAAAACTAGGAAGATACTAAAAAAAATTAGGAGGAAAATTGTGGAGGATAAATGGTAGCTTCAGAGGTTTGTAACCCTCTTTAATTTTGGACTGATGTTTAGTGAGTTGATGACCAGATGTAATATTCCAGATATAAAAAGTATGAAGAAAAAAAATAAAATTATATAAATGGCAGACAAACAATAATATAACAAAAATAACACCATAATAATACCAATATGATACCAAAATAACACCAAAATCAACACTTTGATTACTGGGAGCAGTGTTCACTTGCCTCTTCAAGCGGGAAACCTCCAGTCGAGCAAAGATCTATTACAATAATATCCAAGACAACAGTTCTCATACCCTTGACTCCTATTTATACTAAATATGTATATCAAAGGAACCATCTAGAGGAAGATCCTTCTATAAGAAGAAGATTCTATTAGGTCTTCATACATTCAACTTATTTTTCCTTATTGCTAGGACTTATTGACATTGAACCTTTTTACATCGGAATCTATTATTCTACCTACGTGAGGGGTTAGGTCCCTAACATGTCCTTCCCCTTAAAATGATTGAGATGTGGAAAATGTTGCAGAATGGTAGATAGTTCCCAAGTGGCATCTGTTGGGGTTGTATCTTTCCACTGGAGTAACACTTCCTTGATGGTTCGCTAACGCAGGATATTCTCACGCTGGTCCAAAAATTCTTATGGTTGTAGCCAAATGGAGCCTTCTTCGTCCAACTTGGGAAGGTTGGTTTGAGTTTGGAACTTAGTTCCAATCACCTTCTTTAAGCAGTAAACATGGAAAACAGGATGTGTCATAGAATGACTCGGAAAATCTAACTGATAGGCCACTTGTCCCACATGCTTCATAACGGTATAAGTACGATAAAATTTGGGCACCAGTTTCCTACAATGGTTAGCCGTGAGGGAATCTTTCTTGTAAGGTTGTAGTTGAAGAAACCCCTGATCCCCTTCTACAAATTGACGTTCTGAGTGACCTTGATTTTCTTGTTTCTTCATGCAATTCTAGGCCATGAACAAATTCTCTTTGAGGGTACGAAGAATAACCTCTTGAACTATAAGCGTTTGGTCAACCGCTTGGACCTTCGAGACATCTGGTAAATATGAGATAACTAAAGGTGGATTTTTTTCCAGATACCACTTCAAAAGGAGTCATGTGGGTGGTTGTATGGTATGAAGTGTTGTACCACCATTCAGCTAGTGGTAACCATTGAGCCCATTGATTTTCCTTTTTCGATGCAAAAAACACCAAATATGTTTCCAAACACTTGTTGACAACTTCAGTTTCACCATCAGTCTGGGGATGATAAGCTGTGCTAAGATGCAATTGGGTACCTTGTAGCTTGTACAGTTCTTGCCAAAAATTGTTGGTGAAAGTTGGGTCATGATCATAAACAATAGAATGCGGCATGCCATGAAGCTTTAAGACATGATCCATGAAAATTTGATCCACAGTGGATGTTGTAAATGGGTGTTGAAGAGCATAGAAATTAGCATACTTGGAAAGGCGATCAACTACCACAATGATGACTAATTTATTTCCCAATTTAAGTAAGCCTACACTAAAATCCATAGAGATATATTGCCAAATAGTAGGTGGAATCATAAGCGGTTGCAGTGTGTCAGGAGATTTGACTATTTCTCCCTTGTTGCATTGACATGCATCACATTCAGCCACAAAATTATGAACATCATGTTTCATATCATCCTAAAAAAAGGAACGTTTGACCCTGTCCTAGGTTTTGGTAAACCCGGAGTGTCGAGCCGTGGGTGTAGCATGAATCTCAGAAAGTATCGTGGAATTATGTTTTGACTGTTTACTTAAATAAAAACAACATTTGTATCGAAACTCATCATGGATCCAAGAGTAACCCAGGGAGACTGGAGAATTGGACTACAATTGTTGTATCAGATGCAAACTTTTGGAATCGTGTAGCCATTCCTGGCGAACGGCTTGGAGCCAATATGGTACAATGAAGGAGAGAGAAAAAAGGGACCCTTCATCTTCATATTTTCGGGAAAATGCATCTGCAACCACATTGTCTTTTCCTTTATTGTAAATGATATCATAATCATATCCAAAGAGCTTAGTCACCCATTTTTGTTGCTCTGGGAGGAAATGCATTGTTCCAGAAAATACTTGAGGCTTTGATGGTCTATCTTAATTTGGAAGCATTTCCCCAATAGATAAGGGTGTCAAATATCAACAACATGTAGAATAGCCAACATTTCCTTTTCATAGATTGATTTGTGCAAATTTCTTTCAGACAGTTGTTTGTTGGTAAAGGCCAAAGGCTGACCCTATTGCATAAGAATAACGCCAATTCCTTTCCCTGAAGCCTCACATTCCAGGACAAAGTTCTTTGTGAAATCAGGAAGGGCTAGGATTGGAGTGGTGCACATGGCCATATTCAAGGTCTCAAAATCTTGAGCAGTTGTTGGAGTCCAAGTGAAAGAATTATTTTTAAGGAGTGCAGTGAAAGGTGGCACAATCTTTACATAATTCTTAACAAACTTGCGATAATAACCTGTTAAGCCCATAAATCCACACAAGATTTTGAGAGTCTTTGGGTGATGCCAATGTTGCATAGCTTCAATATTTTTAGGATCCACCCTCATGTCATCCTTTCAAACAAGATGACCCAAGTACTCGACTTATGAGGCGCCAAAAGCACATTTAAATTGTTTCAGGAAAAGTTGGTGCTGAGAGAGTGGATGGAGAACTTGATTCACATCAGCAAGATGGTATGTC
>JASDQU010102804.1:52527-68930 GCA_032191745.1 Picea mariana
TTGATGTAGCCCATTAGTTTGAGGGTTTGGAGAGAAGAGAAGCCCGTGAGAGAATTTAGGGAAATGATCGGTTCTACTTTGGGAGGGTCTAAGGGAGGGGTTATGTTAGTGGGTTTAGGTGACATAGACATAAGGGGAGATTCAACATCCTCTTCCAAAAAATCTTCCGAGATGGCCATAAAAAGATTTTTTTCCTTACACTTGTGTCCCATAAAACATTTGTCATCACAATTATAACAAAGGCCTTTGAGTTGGCATTCAACCATTTTGGCTCTGGTAAATTTTTGGATCTTTAGTGGAGTAGAAGGAGTGGGATTTATTGGTTTAGTGCGAGGAATAAATGAGGGTTTTCAGTTTTGAGAAGAGACAACTTGTTGTGCTTCCTTATCTCTTTTAGTATCCTCCACCCAACTCTGAGGCCGATCCATGAGGACATGGGCACAAATATCATCCTTGAGGCCATTGATAAAACATTCGTAGAAAAAAGCATTAGACATTCCCTTTGTATGAAAATCCAGTCGCTCAAAAGCAACTATAAAGTCTTCCACTATGCCAGATTGTTTCAACTTTCTCATACGGCCTAAATGGTTGGTGTTAGTGTCAAAGCATTCATAAAGATATGCCACAAAGTGTGTCCAAGCAACATACCCTTGACGAGAAGTTTTTCTCCATTGACACCATTGCCAACGTTTATGATCTAGATGGAGAACACCATACCAGAGTTTGGCCAAGTCGTTTGTAATGCTGTAAAAAGAGAAATAATGTTCCATTTGATTTACCCTACCAATGGGATCCGAGCCATCAAATTTGGTCACATCCACACACAAAAGGCATAGGTCATGTTGAAAGTGATGGGGAAGAAAATTATGGGAATGAGAGGAAGTTTCAGCTTCAATATGCAATGGTGGGTGAGATAAAGGGGGATCTACAGGGATATACATCTTGGTGCAGATCATCGAAGTGACAGATTCAAGTTGGGTAGTAGTGTATTGTTTGAGGTCTTCTTTGAGTTCCTTGATTGATGCGACAATGGAGGAATTCTTGTTTTTATTGATGGTGGAAATATTGGCACTGAGATGTTTCACTTCTTATTGGGTCTCTGTGAAATTAGATTGTAAGGTATTGAAGCAAGCTTCCAAGTCTTGGCTATGGGTATGGGCCATGATAAGGGGCAGGTGGAATAAAAATATTTTTTTAAAAATGATAGGTATGAATGTGAAAAGGGCGGAGAGATAAATCCAATGGAATAGGTGTCAAACAATGGTGCAACAAAATCCATACTTACACCTACAGAGTTATACTCTGGTCTAAATAATATTGTAGTGATTAAATGTCCAAATTATTAATCAGGAAGAAATGTATAGTGATTTGACAACTCGAATGCAAGAGACATAGTTGCACGGCAATCGATCTTTTATGTTTTGTTTTTTGTCTCCGTCCCCAAGGGTTAGGTATTAAAGGGTTCTACAGACAAGATTTTTCCATGTAATATACCTCTCTGTTATACCTGCAGGGTCTAATAGTAGTACTCAGCCCAATATCTCTGGGCACCAACTAAGAAGGCTAGACCATGCCCTTAGTCATACTACCCGACTACCCAGGTACTAGAGAGTGTCTTTCCGAGTGTTGTTCTCGGTGGAACTATAGTAGTCAGGTGGATGATCGGTTTATCTAAAGAGGGCTTCATGAAATCTAGGTCGATCCATATACAAGCGTTGTCTGATGCGCTACCACTCGAATGGGTACTGACACGGGTTACAAGGGTGGCCAACAAATGTGCGCTTAAGTACCACTTGTATTTCCTGCGTGTAGGAATCCTCGACCATGTTTTTATGTGTTTAACGACAGAGCTTTGTAGCTTAAAGACACCGAAATACGTCTCTACCCTGAAGAAAAAAAATAACCCACAAGTTTTTGTCGAGGAAAGTGCTCTGATACCACTTTTAATATTCCAGATCTAAAAAGTATGCAGAACATAAATAAAATGACAAAAATGGAAGACGAACAACAATATAACCATAATAACACCATAATAATACCAATATGATACCAAAATAACGCTAGAATGATCACTTTGATTACTGAGAGAAATGTTCACTTTCCCTTTCAAGGGGGAAACCTCCATTCGAGAAGAGCTCTATTACAATAATATCCAAGACAAAAGTTCTCATACACTCGAATCCTATTTATAATAAATATGTCTATCAAAAGAACCATCTAGAGGAATATCCTTCTAGAAGCGGAAGCTTCTATTAGGTCTTCTTACATTCTACTTATTCTTCCTTATTGCTAGGCCTTATTAATATTGACTTTTATTATGTTGGAATATATTATTCTACCTACATGAGTGGTTAGGTCCCTAGCACCAAGAACAACAATGATTCCATGAGGTAGTAAATCAAATTCAATATCAATAGGTTTACAAGATGGGTTATCTGCACAAAGAATTAAAATATGGACATCATGATCCTCATATGGTTCAAATGAAGGAAACAAATCAAGAAAAAAAATGCAAGAAGAGGGGAAATCCTTTTTCCTCAAGAAGGAATATACAGTTGTATGTTTATGTTCATCTGAGTATACAAAGCATAGGATAATTATTCTGACATGCAATGCGAAAGATAGGAAATAATTTATGAAAAATAATATAAGCTCATTAAGGAAAATCAGAAGTTGATACTTGTTTTTTCCTTTCCACCTTTTCATTTTTATGTTAATAGGGTTCATCCTCCAACGGATTCTTTTAATTGTGGATTCGTTAGGTGAATGATATGCAGTCACAATTATGTTTCTAACTCTCGTTCACCATCAAGATCTAGCTATAATCATTGTCATTCTCCCATGGAAAGGTTAATTTGTTCCCCAGAAATGAAGAAAAAATATGTTATCCCTAAAGTTATCCTTGACTGTTGAGGGGAAAGTGAGGGAACCTCAATTATTGCAATGGTTTATATCCATAAATCAAATTGAGTTTATAGACGTTTTTTTGGATAATATAGATGATAGGTTGGACAACAATTGATCAGGTTAAACTTTTTAATCAGGTTTCCATAACACTCAACTTGGTCAAAGGCATTCATTATATCTAGTTAGATGACTAAAGTAAAGGTTGATGAAAGAAAAACTACAAGTTACAATATGTTCAATTGTAAAGAAAAAAATTCAAATTTTCAAATAATATTTAGAAACATGAAAGAATCATTTTGTTAAGGTTTAAGCTATTACTAGGTTTCTTTTCAATTCACTAGATAACCATAGCATAGATAGGATCACTGAGAAATACACAATCACAAGAGACACATCATTTATCCTGGGAAACCCTCATGGGGGAGAAAAACCAAAAAAAACTTCATTAATATAGATATCCAATACAATGCCAAGAGATAATTCAAACAATACAAAAAATCCTCTCCCAAGAATGCGTCTCTCTCTCTCTTCCATCTTCTCCAACTGCAGTTCCAAACTTGTGCTCTGATGAAAAATTGAGTGAGTGAACAAATGAGGCATTGACCTCTCTTATTTATACAAACTGACAGGTGTTGAACTGAGGTGTCTTTTCACTAGCAAGGTCGACTTCTCAATCTGGGTGGTTATAGCCACTTTAATATATTCTGGGGGACGACTTCTCATTTAGCATATTACAATTAGGGTTTGCCCAATCCACAAAAGGGGATTTGGTCATTTACAATACCCAACATGATCAATCTACAAAAGGGGATTGATATACTGAATAATACATCAATAATAAATAGAACACTCTTTGTAGTTATATTATTTCAACACTTTCCCTTAACAAGAAGGGTATTCTACAAAGCATCAGGCGAGAGAGAGGGAAACATCATCAACAACATCTTGGAACACTGACTGGCATATCTATAAATCATCAAAAGCTTTTCTCATCATCATCATTCACAGCATGGAGCTGGAGTAGCATCATCATTCTTCTTTAGCATGATTCTTAAGTAACATAATCATCTTCTTTAGCATGCGAATAAAATAATAACATCAACATATTTAACATGAGGCTAAAGTAACATCATCATCTTCAGCATTGAAGCTAAAATAACATCATCATCATCATCTTCAAGAAGAAGCTAAAGTGGCATTGTCAACATCACCTTTAGAAAGAAGCTAAAGTGGCATTGTTATCATCATCTTTAGCAAGAAGCTAAAGTGGCATCATCAACATCATCTTTAGCAAGAAGATAGAGTGGCATAATCAACATATGCATCAACATGGATTAGGATAACACTAATACATCATCTTCGTCAATAAAAACAACAAAAAATCACAAAGGTTGGAGCATCATCAACATTAGCACTGGGAGAAGAGTCTTCAACATGACGTTGGCATCACATCACGAAGCTGGAAACACATCATCATAGCACGAGTTTGGCACATCATCACAACATGAGGCCGAAATTTCATCAACATGAGGATGACATCACAACACTTAAGCTGACACATCATCATATCACGAGGCTGGAACATCATCACAACAATTAAGATGGCACATCATCACAACAATTAAGTTGGCACATCATCATAGGAATTAATCTGGAACATCATTACAAAAATTAACTTGGCACATCATCACAACAATTAAGCTGGCACATCATCACAACAATTAAGTTGGCACATCATCACATAAATTTAGAGGGCACATCAACATTTTGTGGTACTCTGGCAGTCCCTAAGGAGTTGCCCAGGAATCATAATATTCCCTAGGATATAAAATCCTAATGGAGCTACCACGTGATAATCTAATAGACTGTCCTTACCGGACCTTTGAGATCTACCCATGAATCATAATATTCCCTAGGATTATAAAAATCCTAATGGAGCTACCACTAATTATCAATATACCATAGTGTCATTAGCACTACTCCCCCTTTCAAGGAAGGTCCTTTCATACTATACCAATATTGTCTCAAAATTATTTAAACTTTACACAAGACAGAGGATTGGTCTGCAACCTGCTCATCTGAGCCAATATATTGGAGTTTTATATCTCCTCTCTGCATCATATCATGGGTGAAGTGATATCGAATATCTATGTGCTTTGACTCATCATGGAACACATGGTTATCCATCATTTATACAACTTGGTTATCACATTGAATCACTGTGGCTTCCATATCTAGATCAAATAGATCAGTCAACAACATCTGAAGCCATATGGATTCACAACTAGCGGAACATGCAACAATGTATTTCGCTTTTGCCATTCTTAGAGAAATATTGAATTTCTTCCTACTCTGTCATGAGATCATGGCTCACCTCATACTGAAACAACATCCTAAAGTTCTCTTTCTATCAGAAACACTTCCAGCTCAATCTGAATCAGTGTAACCACTCAGTCTGAAGTCAAGATCTCTAGTATAATAGATACCAAAATTCAATGTACCCTTAAGGTATCCCATCATATGTTTTGCAACAACAATGAGAATTCATCTGGGTTCTACTAGATACTGACTCAAGGTAAAACATATATCTAGCCTGGTATTCATCAGATGCATCACTGAACCAATAATCTCTCTGAACAAAGTAGCATCAACCAATTATGATGAGGCATCTACAAGGAGCTTCAACTTCATTTCCATGGGTGTGTACATGGATTTGTATTTCAACATGTCAACCCTTTTAAATTTTAACTTCATACTTCCCTTGGTTAAGGAATATCTTCTCTGTTCTATGACAAACTTCAAGACCTAAGAGATAATGCATTTAGGTCTTCCATAAAACTTTGTGGCGAGCTTCTTCTGCAATCTATGATGAGCTTTTATGATCTAGATTATTTTCGACATGAAATGAGAGTGGAGATATAATAAATAAATGCATAGAGATATCATAGATATTCAATGATATAACATAAATGTATTAGAGATGCAACCATAAACACAGATATACAATAATACAAGATTTCTATTAACGAAAAAAATGTACAGAGACTATAAAAATACAGAGTGAAAGACTCGCTAGAATGGTGGCAGCATATCTCTGATAAAATATGTGATGTCTACTCACATTCAAAAGAGGATGATAATTACAATGAGGCTCTAAGGGCCTTTTTAACATAAGGAAAATCCAAAACCCTAACCTTGGAAGATGAAAAGCCAAAAGGTTTGCGGGCCCCGATGGAGGTAGTTGATACATCAACTTCCCAAGGGTGTAAATTTGGCATACGATCTTCGTTTGGGGTGCATGATATCTCGTTAAAAAGATATATCCGAGGAATAAAACTTTTGTTTGAGAAACATCGAACATCGTTCTATGTTTCTCCCTGTTTTCCCAAAAAGCGTTGTTTAGGGACTCAAAACAACCCCGAAAGTTGGGACCCAAGAAAACTACAAAAAATAGTAAATTACCAAAAATACCAGAAAATTGTTTTGAGCCTGTCGGAAAAGGTGCGTGGACACCGATATCCACCTGGATCAATCCTCCCTCCTTAAGAAGAAATGGTCTCCATTGCGTTGAGTTCCCAGGGGAGAGGGGAAAGCGATTGTTGAATCTGAATCTTGGTGAGCTACTTGCCTTGTTGGAGACGTCACGCTACTTGGTTTGTTGAAGGTTGTCACGAACCTGTTGTTGGTAGGGTTGACTCTATTCAACCAATTGGGCTAGGTGAGGTGATTGTGTACATAAGGAGTCTTTTTGTTTTGCTACAATCTTGTCAACTTGCTTCTGTTGGATAAAAGGTGCTTGAGTCGAGGTTGTAGTAGTTACAGTATCCTTTTGTTCTTCTTTTGAAAAGATTGTGGAGAAGATTAATTTTGTAGTATGAGATACTACCTTGAGATACTGTTTAGGTGGGACAATAATTGGAACTACCTCTGGTATTCTCTAGAGATGACCCCCCAAAGTAACAATGAAACTATGGGGTTGAGACTCATAAATAGCATGGCACTTCCACATATATGGTTGGCCCAAGAGAACATCACAGACATCCAGTCAGGAAATATCACATAATACCTCATCCTTGAAGGGATGGATGCCATATGACAAT
Organism: Picea mariana; assembly: GCA_032191745.1. Lineage (NCBI taxonomy): Eukaryota > Viridiplantae > Streptophyta > Pinopsida > Pinales > Pinaceae > Picea > Picea mariana. The sequence continues at coordinate 59,535 of JASDQU010102804.1, forward strand.
GGAAACTAATGGCTGGCAAAAAGATCTCGTCCTTGGCTAAGCCACCCGATGTTGTATTGTTGCGGGTGTAGTGTTGTCGACAATCCCAACTATTTGACGACCTCTGTTGAGATGAGGTTCTTATGGCTTCTGCTATCAACAATAAAATGCAGTAGGGTCCCCTTCAATGACATATATGAATGAAAAAGGCACTCCCCCTCTTCTAGCTATGTTGGTTCTTCTAGTTGAATTGTCGCGATCGCGACAATAACAGTGGGGTCCGTGTCGATGATCTGTCTTTTACCAGTATTTTCATAATCAGATTTTGAATCACGATTCATCTTCTTGTCTTTGATCTCGACCACCAATGACTGTTTTGAGTGACATTCACTCGTGTTGTGCCACATGATTTTGTGGAAATCACACCATTTTCCGGTGTCCTTATTTGTCTTCCTATGACCCTTCTTTCCTATGCCTTGGACTAGTTTTCGGAAGACTGTTTGTTATGGTCGTCTTTCTCATACTTTGGTTTTTGCGGATTTGCATACCCGAACTCCAGTTTTTCTAGTTCTTAAATTTCTATTCGATTTTAATAGAATATCGATAAGAAGAACCGAGTGATGAGATGTCTAGAAAATCCATTTTAGTTTGGATGTATCTATGTAGAGCCCCATGGAATTTCAAAACCAAATTTCGTTTGGAGTCTTTGATACCCAGCTTGGTGCACAAGGTATGGAAGGTATTGGTGAAGTCCAGAACTTATTGGCCTCTCTCTTTTCGTAGTGTGGTCCATCTCATGTATTGGTCCTCATAGTTTCCAATAGGACAATATTGTTCCTTTACTGCATCCACACAAAAAATCTCAAGTGGGATCGGCCCCATATATTCTAGAATCCTATGTGGAACTTTTCTCATAGTAAGTTTCCCACAAATGTTTGACATGGGGGAGAGATTTAAGGATTTTGAAGGTGATATTTTCTCTATCAAAAAAATAATGAACAGAGAAATAACCTTCTAGCAGATTTAACCATTTGTCTAGGGCTTTTGCATCTATTTGACCTTCAAATATAGGAATATCAAAATTGACCTATACCTTAAAAGTGGAGGTGCTTCCAAAGTGGTTTTTTGATGAAGATGCACCTGTTTCTATCGACAAGTGTTGAAGGAAGTGGGAAAAATTCTCCATCATTTCGTCCCTCTGTCGCGTGAGAGCTTGTTCAAGCAACAAATTGATAGAATTGTCTACTCTACCATTTTTATTTTCTTCCTCCATTGACGGTTTCTTGGGTGTGCAAGAGCGATTGTCTTCAAGAGATACAATCTCTAGACCCAACTTGCTATACTTGGACCTCGTCAGAGACATGCACTCAAAAAACGATCAAGAGCAGCCTGGTCTGATACCACTGATCCGGATGATTTTTGGCATGAAATGAGAGAAAAGATATTCAATGATATAACATAAATGTATCAGAGATGCAACCATAAACACAAATATACAGTAATACATGATTTCTATTAATGAAATGAATGTACAGAGACTATAAAAATACAGAGTGAAAGACTCGCTAGAATGGTGGCAGCTTATCTATGAGAAGAGATATGACAGCTGCTCGCATTCGCAAGAGGATGATCATTACAATGAGGCACTAAGGTCATTTTTAACATAAGGAAAATCCAAAACCCTAACCCCAGAAGATGAAAAGCCAAAATGTTTGTGGGCCCCAATGGGGGTAGTTGATACGTCAACTTCCTAGGGGCGTAACTTTGGCATACGATCTTCATTTGGGGTGTATGATAGCTCATTGGAAATATTTATCTAAGGAATACAACTTTTGTGTGAGGAACATTGAACCGTGTTTTATGTTTCTCTCCTTTTTCCCAAAAAATGTCGTTTAGGGCCTCAAAACAACCCAGGAAGTTGGGACCCGAGAAAACTGCTAAAAATAGTAAATTACCAAAATTACCATAAAACAGTTTTGAGCCAGTTGGAAAAGGTGGGTGGCCACTGATATCCACCTAGATCATTTTATTCATGTTCTCAAGAATACATCATCTACATATAGTAGTAACATCATTGGCTCGTCATTCATAACCTTGGGATAAAAGTTATAATCAACTTTACTCTTGGTAAATCCGAAGGTCTTCAAGAAACTCTAAATTCTTCCATATCAAGCTCTAGGAGCTTGCTTCAATACATAAAGATCCTTCTTCAACTGGAATACATCGACATTTTTTCATGAATCTTCAAATCAGTTTTTCTCATTACATTGTACCAATCTGGTACACTTTCTCAGATGCAACTCAATCTTCACAATCATGTGCTATCTCTATGTGATTCCTCCAAAACACTATTTGTCTCACTGATTGAGAGTATGTCCTCTCCTCTTTTTGCAATTGTTCCATCAAGAACTGGGACTCTGCACCTGCACCTTCTCTAAAGCTGAGAATGGTTGCTCCATTCTCACTGTGATTGCTGAAATCTGGGAGTAATTCCTCTACTCCATCATCTGAAATTGAGAGTGGCTCAATAAATAATACTAAAGATAGATCTTCTTCTTTCATGGAGGTAACTCTATATTTCATTGTAGTCATGTCTCCATGACACAACTAATGTACTGCACCAACTACCACTCAATTTTAAAATATGGAGATTGCTCCCCCTACATCTCGTACTATATATGAATCATGGTTGTTCTCGTTGTCTTCATAAATACTAGAACTATTTCTTCAATAAGGGTCTCATCATAGTCTTCTCCCTCTTGCTACGAGAATTCTCTGGACACACATGAGGCTTTGAACATCTGCAACATGTTTGATCTGTATAGATCAATCTTGGAAGTCAACATTGACTTCTCTTCTAGTCCCACGAAAGAATCCATATCCTAGTCTTTCTGAATGGCTTCCTTATATGTTACTGAAACAAGGGAATATTCCTAGGAGATTTCATATCTCCTAGAAATTTCTGAAGCTACGATCTAGTCTTCTCACAACATCTGTCTCCTAGTCCTATAATTTGTCTCTTCATCTGATCCTTTTTGAGATAAGGCTTAATCATGATTTCTTCCGAGTCTCCAAGGAATTCATCATCTCTTATAGGGTATACTTGGTGTTGAATACCAAGTCTAAATATGAAACACATAGTTAGGATTCAAATGATATTTTCTTCGCATCCTAATGTTCCATCATCTTTGGAGCCTTCTGCTCCTTTCAATCAATCTTCATATGAGATACTCTGACTCTCATGAGATAAATTCTTCTTCATATTCTTTGGTACATGATTTTATATGGTCAATAACAACCATCGCTATATATTCCTCAGTGTTATCACCTGTGACCTGAAACAAGCTCAACACGCAAGAATAATACTCTTTTGATAATAGTAGATAAAACAATAGCACAAATAATCATCACAGTAGCTCCTTTAGAGATATCACTTGTGACCTATCTGAAGTAAAGATCAAAAGAAAGAAATACAATAAGAAATGAGGTGAATACTCTTATATTGTTGTGGTCAAACATTCCTCCATGGAAACATGGAACTAACACAAGAGATTTCTCCTAGAAGAGATGTTAGTTTGTATCAGGCAAATGACTACATTAAGAATTTATCTCAATATGATCACATGCTACCAGGTATAGTACTTTCAAAGACTAGTTATCAACTTGTCATGTGAAACTTTGAATATTATCAACTTAATTAATCAAACCTGGAACGTGGAGACCTGTCCTTAAGAATGAGTGTTCTTCTTTTCTTCCAAGTCTTCTTCACTCAAGATGACGAGTGATTTATTCAACCTGTCTTCTTGTACTAAGACAATATGTTATCTTGAGAGAAGGTTGGGTTCGAGAATAAACTCTATGATCTCAACTTTAATCCATCTAATACCTTGACTTTAATTTTTATCAAAGGTTAATATTATGGTCATAGCTACAACATGCAACACTGATCAAAATAATGTCATAACAAATAGATGCATATCCGAATAATCACACGTAGGTTGCATAATTCATATGAATGTGTTGGATCTTGAGATCCTTCTGGATCTACGGCAAGAGATCCCTTCTCCTGAAAATACCCTTTAAAGATTAACAATTTAAACATATGTGAGTACATACCTCTAATATCATTTGCAGGTAGTGGCACCATCTGATAGCAGCGACACTGATCACCAAATCTTAAAAACTTCAATGGTGACTACAACTGGTACTACGACTGATACTTCAGCTAGTACTGCAACTACAATTGATACTGCAACTAGTTTTGAGAGTGCAACTACAACTGCAACTTAGGATTTTATGAGGAAACCCTAATTTTTCAAACTTCAAATTTTGAAATTCTGATCTAGGGATAGATGCGCTGAGCTGAGGCAAGTAAGCTAGTGCAACCATATTCCTGAAAATCCAAATTTTACCCCCTCAAACTTGACCAGCAGATTTCTAGAATTGTGCTTCTGGTTTTCTGGTACTTTTGGTACCCTATTACTTTTGGTTTTTTGGTACTTCTTTTACTTTGTGAAAACTAGGGTTTCACTTTTCAAGAGATCTACCCACTGAAAAGGTGTGATCAAGGTGCCAAATAATTCCTTGGGTTAGGGATCACTTTTCTAGATGGTTTTTTGGCTAGAAATCTTCTTTAATCAAAAGCCCTAATTTTCATGTACTACAATAGTGACGTTTTTCTTCTTCTTTTGAAAGATGCTCTCTTAAACTTAGCTTTGATACCATGTTAAGGTTAAAGATATTATTATGTTTCTTTTCCATTCACTAGATAACCATAGCATATATAGGATCACTGAGAAATACACAATCACAAGAGACAGATCATTTATCCTAGGAAACCTTCACAGGGGAGAAAACCCAACAAAAACCTCCTTAATAAAGATAGCCAATACAATGCCAAGAGATAAATCAAACAATACAAAAATTCCTCTCCCGATAATATGCCTCTCTCTCTTCATTCTTCTCCAACTATAGCTCCAAACTTGCACTCTGATGAACAAGTGAGTGAGTGAACAAATGGGACGTTTGCCTCTCTTATTTATACAATCTGGAAGGTGTTGAACTGAGGTGTCTTTTCACTAGTAGGGTTGACTTCTCAATCTGGGTGGTTATAACCACTTTATTATATTCTAGGGGCCAACTTCTCATTTATCATATTACAATTAGGGTTTGACCAATCCGCAAAAGGGGATTTGGTCATTTACAATGCCCAACATGATCAATCCAAAAAAGGGGATTTATCTATTGAATAATTATCTGTGTGTGATTGTTAATTATCATTGTGAATTGTGTTTTTTATATTGACATTTCTAAAAAGTGGTATCAGAGCTGGTTAGAGCTGGTTAGAGCTGGTTGAAGGAGTGCCAACTTCTCGTAGGAGTCGGAAGTGAAATCTGTGTGAGGGTGCGTATATTTATACATCCCCACATGTCCCTCCTCTCATAGGGTGTAGAGACTTATTACTCAACCTTTGCTCATGAAAATTTGCTAGAATTTCTGCACTCCAGTGTGTATTACAATGCGTAAATTATTTAAGATTTCTGCACTCCAAATATATCGGGAGGTGCAGACTATGTGATCAAGTCAATTGTCAAGTCGCGTGGGTGAAAGTAGAAAGTTTTTGTTTTATTTGGAATTTAAAGGAATGCCTTTTTATGTGAGGTGGATCACGTGGATGATTAGGTATGAAGTGGATATAAAAGGTTTTATGAAATATATAAAAAAATTATTATTTTAAACCTTTAGTGGTTATCCTTTAACCTTTTTTATTAAGGATCGACATTTAACCTTATTTATAATTTACTCCATATTTAAAAGGGTTTTTCATAAGCAGTGATTTGGACCTTGGGTTTTTATAAGCAGTGGATATTGGGAAATTTTTGTGCTAATGGCTAAGATGGAGAGATTGAAGTTTGAAGTTGAAAAGTTCAGCGGTAAAAACAACTTTGAGCTCTGAAAGCTCAAGATGTGGGATTTACTGGTGCAACAAGGGTTGCAAAAAGCATTTCCAGGCAAGTCAAAGAAACAAACAGCCATGACAGAATGGGAATGGGAGGATCTAGATGCAAAATCTCTTAACACCATTTGTTTATGTATGGTGGATGAGGTTCTATTTAATATCGTAGGAGAGGATAAAACATCAAGCTTATGGAACAAGTTGGAAAGTCTATATATGGCGAAGTCCTTCAGAAGCAAAATCTACTTGAATAGACAACTCTACAGTTTGCGGATGAAAGAAGGTACAAAAGTTGATGACCATTTAAATACTTTCAATACCCTTATAGTTCAATTGAGTTGTATGGAAGTTAAATTTGAGGATGAGGATAAGGCTATTACACTATTGTGTTCTTTGCATAAGTCTTGGGATAATCTAGTCACCTCTATTATCTTTATCTCAACAGAAGTTTTAGATTATGACTATGTTGTGGGAGCTTTGTTGGTTGAGGAGATGAGGATAAAATATAGTAAAGAAACCTCAACTTCTAAGGATATCTTGATCAGAGGTCAAACCATAGAGAAGAATGAGAGAATTTATTTCTGATCTAAGTCAAGACACAGAAAGGGTAAAAAAAAATGTTGGTACTGTGGAAAAACATGACATCTCAAGAAAGATTGTTGGAAGAGAAAGGAATCTGAGGAAAACTCTACAAAGGAATCAAATTTGGCTGTAACAAATTTAGGTATGATTGATCAAGTTTTATCCTTTTCTAGTAATTCAAAATATCAAGAAGAATGGTAGTTCGATTCAGGTGCCTCCCACCACATGTGCTCACATAGAAATTGGTTCTTTTCATACCAATTTATTGTTGAGGGTGTAGTGTTTATGGTAAATGGCATTCCCTGCAAAACTATTGGGGTTGGCAGTATTAGAATCAAGATGTTTGATGGTATTGTTATGGAATTAACTGATGTTAGATATGTACCTGAGCTTAAATCAAATTTGATTTCATTAGGAGTGTTGGATTCTTGTGGATATAAGTATACAGGTCAAGGTGGAGCTCTCACAGTGTCGAAAGGTAGTTTAGTAGTGATGAAGGCAACAAAGGTTAATAACCTTTATAAGACGGAAGGGAGTACTGAAGTGGAATATGAAGTGATAGATGTATCTTCTTGTTTATGGAAGAAGCATCAAGGTCATAAGAGAAAGAAAGAATTGCATGTACTAGTAAGCGGTAAAGCATTTCCAGACTTCAAATCTTTGTTTCTGAATTCCTGCTTGTTTTATATCTCTGCAAGTTATGATGGTGGTATAAAGGGATGTTGTGTGTGGGATCCTACTTCTCAGAAGGTAATAATTGAGAGATATTTAATATGTATGGACCAACTAAAAGGGTTGATTCAATATCACAACAATAAATTTGTTTGCATGCTAGGTAATTCATTGTATGGTCTATTGGTACCCAGGAAAATATACAAGAGGTTTGAATCCTTCATAGTGAGTCAGAATTTTTCAAAGGGTAGGAATGACTATACAGTTTATAGTACATTCATAGTCTTGATGTTATTTTCTGATGATATGCTCGATGCAAGCCGAAGCATGGATACAATCAGTAAGAAAGTGACTCACATGGACAAGACAATTCAAATGAGGGATCAATGAGAAACAAAACAAATTATGGTCATAGAAGTACACATAGATGGTAATGGTAAGATGTGGTTGGAGTTCAGTATGAACATTGTAAAACCAGTTTTTATCTCTCTTGCTTTCCATTATAAGTTTTCTTCAAGTATAGGGCCTATCTATAAAGAAGAAAAGGTTATGTCTCATGTAAGTTCAATAGCAGGTCTATTGTATGTGATGAAATGGTTAAGATGAGATGTTTTACATGCTAATGATGTTGTCAGATACATGACAGATTCAGGTGTTGCATTGAAATGGGTGATTCAACGTTTGAGAAGAACACATGCCACCTATAATGGTTACACTGAGATGGTCTGTGGTAACTATAATGTATATTTTACAGGTGTTTTGGATAGGAGGAGATCTATCACTAAATATGTCTCACAACACAGTTTTGGAAGACATGTTGGAGCTGGAGTGAAATAGGAAATACAAACTCGTCCAAGTCACACAGGCAAGATTATGAAACCAGTTTTATTAGAGAAGTTGCATTGGTGCTTGGCTTATCTTGGCTTGCAGCAAAGGTGATGAACAAAAGAAAGGAGCAAGGTATTAGGTTAATTGTTGTCAAGGTGGATATTGTTGGGATTTGGTGACAATGAATTCCTTTAAGGATGGATCTAGATCCTATTATTATGCATTGGTTACAACCAAATATACCAAGTTAGAATATGGATAGGGATTACATTTAATATTCGGTTTCTTCTGTGAATGTATATATTCATGTAAGCCCGTAGAGGCAAAAACAAATGCGAGAGACTAAGTGTGAATGAGATAATGTAATCTCCATGATTTGAATAATAAGACAATCAATGCCTATGCTTGGTGGACATAGCCCAATGTTTGGGTGAACCACGTGAAATCCATGTGTTTATTATATGTGTGTGATTGTTAATTATCATTGCGAATTATGTTTTCCACATTGACAATTCTAACAATTACGACATCAAAAAGTGAGAATTGAAATGTTTTTTTTTTTTCTCAATATTAAAGGATCAATAAAATATAGCTACACATACATAGAATTGATTTTGACCAATATCTAATGGAAGTGAAGTGGTACTCTTATTAAATTGCATCGTCCCTCCTTATAGCTTAATATTTTATTGAGTTAATAAGTGATTGATAAATATTAGTTGAAATTAGTGAACTCTATATGAGATAGAGTGAAAACAAACTTTTCATCAATTAATATAAAGTGACCTACTTATAGCTTAATATTTTATTGAGTTAATAAGTGATTGACAAATATTAGTTGAAATTAGTGAACTCTATATGAGATAGAGTGAAAACAAACTTTTCATCCATTAATATAAAGTGACCTAAAAAGTATAAATTATCCTAAAAGGATGACTAGCCTTTAAATTTTCTTTAAATTACTTGACACAAATTAATTAATAGTGGTTAGTTAAACTATACATTTTCCATTTACATGACAATAACAAATTTCACATCACAAAATTTGGAAATCACCCACAAATATATTTAATTAATGTATTGATGAACAATATAAATACAATAAAAAAATTTAAATAAAATGAACACAATTTAGAGTCGATCCCATTTCTACCATGTTAGAACATAAAGATGAATTAATCTACAAAAGGTGAAAGAGTCCCATTAATATTTAAGTGTACTCAATTAGATCCCCTATAATTACAATTCTCTTTCCTTAATTTAGTTATAAGAAAAACGCACATAAAGGTTGATTACAATTTTCACTATGCTAAATTAATCGTGCCAAATAATATAAGTTTATATTAATAACCTATTTTATTTTTTAGAAAATGTTTGAG
>JASDQU010102804.1:68950-82112 GCA_032191745.1 Picea mariana
CTTATAGCTTAATATTTTATTGAGTTAATAAGTGATTGACAAATATTAGTTGAAATTAGTGAACTCTATATGAGATAGAGTGAAAACAAACTTTTCATCCATTAATATAAAGTGACCTAAAAAGTATAAATTATCCTAAAAGGATGACTAGCCTTTAAATTTTCTTTAAATTACTTGACACAAATTAATTAATAGTGGTTAGTTAAACTATACATTTTCCATTTACATGACAATAACAAATTTCACATCACAAAATTTGGAAATCACCCACAAATATATTTAATTAATGTATTGATGAACAATATAAATACAATAAAAAAATTTAAATAAAATGAACACAATTTAGAGTCGATCCCATTTCTACCATGTTAGAACATAAAGATGAATTAATCTACAAAAGGTGAAAGAGTCCCATTAATATTTAAGTGTACTCAATTAGATCCCCTATAATTACAATTCTCTTTCCTTAATTTAGTTATAAGAAAAACGCACATAAAGGTTGATTACAATTTTCACTATGCTAAATTAATCGTGCCAAATAATATAAGTTTATATTAATAACCTATTTTATTTTTTAGAAAATGTTTGAGTGAATATGATAGCTGCCATTCCAAAACAAGGCTACATGGTAGCGCAGTCCTTGCCAAGGAGGCTAGAAAGCAAATTGTGGAAATGGAGTCAAATTGTAAATGAAACGAAGTGTTTGGTGAAAAATGTATATCATGGAAATGTTGTGCAAATTGTGTATCACGAAAGATAGGGAAAAAGTAAATGACGACTAACAAGCACAACAACATCTAATTTTTGAAAGTATATAAAAAACCTATTTTTTTTTAGTATATAACAAAGTAAAAAATTTGTTGACATTGCAAGATTAAATTTGGAAATTTAAATGCATTTTCCATATGGACCGGTGAAAGATAAAAATATATGATGACATAAAATCAATAGGAGAAGTAATATAAAAATTTAAATACATTTGTGAACATGGGGTATATGTAAATGAGGCTTGCATTGTTGAACGTCTTTTATTTTGAAATATATAAAAAAAGAAAAGTGTGTAACATATAAAAGAGTAGATGCATTTGCCATACAGAGTGTCGAAGGATAAGAAAAAAAGTCTAACATATTAAAAAACAAATGCATTTGTTATACAAAATGCAAAAAGATAAGAATAAAGTCTGTAACATATAAAAATTTAAATGCATTTTTTTTTCAAGTATGTGAAAATATGAAAGTTTGTTACATACTACTGCAAATTTTAAAATATACCAAAAAATTAAAGTTTGTTACATATAAACCAGAATTTCAATGCGTTTGTTATGTAGACTAGAATTGGGGCTCGTGCGGACTATTAGAGGAATATGTACAAGAAACAGGATTGTGGAAAGAATATGGAGTGCTATAGATGGAAAAGAAAATAAATGGAAAGGTATAAGTGTTTTCCTATACATCTATATTTAAGAAAGTGAAATAACCAGGTTGAGAAACAAATAAAGATGTGATGACTAAAATTATAGTGAGGGTACATATGAGAGCTTTGGCTATTTTCTTGCGTCTATCGTTTCATTGATGTCGGCGACAATTGCGGTTTCAAGGATGTTCTCCACAACTGTTGGAATGCGGGGAACTACCTGTTGTCTTTCATTGGTAGCCTGTTTCAATTTCCTTTCGACACATTCTTCAATGTAGCGTCTCATTGGGGTGACGTTGATCTCATTACGAATTTTGATGTTGAAAAATTCATTTTCTAATTTCTGGAAGTTGATAGAAAGATTAGAGAGAGCCTGGTGAATTTCCTCATTCTGTACTGCATATTTGACTACCTAGTCATGGACGTGAGCTTGATAAAATTGAATTATGTTGTAAAATGTTTTGAGAGACAAGGTATTCAACATAGAAACCTCTTTATCGAAATCTTGCCTGGTTAAGGGCAAGGAGTTTGCGATTAAGAGGGGGTCTTGGAAGTCATTGGTTTTCCCTGCCAAGTCTATATTTGACAACTTTGTTAATAATTAATCTTTCTTCTCTATGGATTGTTCACATGACTGAACAATGAGACATAGGTTGTTTACTTTTTGTTTCCAACATGCATCCAATTGGGCGATCCGGTTTTTGGATGGAAGATCTTCTTCTCTTCTTTTTATTTCTGTCATATTGTTGGCAATCTTGCCAAAATGCATGACCATTTTTAAAAAGAATTTTTCTTCATCTTTTAATTTGGCTTGCAAAATCTCATGAAAGCTATGTGCCTTGGTTCGAAGGAAAGTGATGGTTTGTGATATTTTCCACGCCTGGGTAACCAGTTCCATTTGTTTTTTGATATTGTTCTCCACATATCCTTTACAGTATGCGAGCATGGTGGATGATGCTTTTACATTGGGTGCAGGGGTGCTAGGCATGGCTATTTCCAAAGGATCGACAAGAAATGGCATAAGAATGAAAGCGTCTTCCAATTCCTTGACTCGGTCCTTTAGTTTCGCATTATGGGTCTCAATGCATCCAATGGAATCATTAAGTGCTTCTCCGGTCGCGGTGTGAAGTTGACATGTTTGGGACGGCCGCATGTTGACAATGTCAACCTATGAATGACATTTTCCTTTGATATTTTTAACATTTTTTTTCTCAAATATAAATCTTTTGTTCCGGTTATCAAAAACAATGCTCTGGAACACAAAGAATTCATCTTCGTCAAAATTTTGGATAACGGATATGTCCATTGGATGGCTATGGTGGATGTCATATTGGAGCTAATCAAGGAAGGGGAACATGGCATCCATATCAGTGTCAACTTCCATGTTCTGACTCTAAATTTCTATCTCTTCTTCTTGACCCAATTTTTTTTCCCTCTTCTTCTCTACTGGAAGCTTGTGAGAACTATCATTTTTAGAGTGACAAGGGTCATTATCTCCTCCTCCGTTTGAAGAACTCTGGGTTTCTTTGTTTCTTTGATGGGCCACTAGAGCGATGCTCTGAGATGTCATACTTTTTGGAGTGGTATTTGCGGATTGAACACTCTTTTCACTAGGGCCTTTCCCCTATTGCGTGTACAATTTAGTGCATCTTTGCACTGTCTCTACATCATCGATATCAGAGGCAGGATCTTCACTGTCTTTGTTTTTGGGCAAGTGTTTATTTACAAAACAATCATTGAGGCCAAGTGATTTTAAATGTTCTCTAAAAATATCATAGGGTTCGAATCCTCTTATGTCTTCAGCATATCTTAGGTTGGAAATGCTAAAATGTGCTGCGAAATTGTCAATTTTGTTGACGTTTTTTCAACACAAACTCCCCTATTTTCCAAGGCAGAGGAATGAATTGTTTTTTTCTCTTTCTTTGAAACATATGGAACCAGTAGTTGTATTGACGTGCTACTTATGCAATAAAAATTGTGTCTATAACATGAAATGGAAGGAGATCAAGTTGTTCCGTGGAGCCAAAAATTCTTATGACAGTATAATTTTCCAAATGTTGGAGTGTGCCCTTATTGTGAAAAAAACTAGTTGCCTGTTCACATATGCGGGGAGTATTTTCTCCTAACAAAAAAACTTTGAAAACAGACAGGAAGCCGTTAGAAAACTCATAAAAATAGTGGGAATCCTTGTGCTTCCACAAGGCCTGGTACCAGAACGTTACTGGGTAGAATTCACGGTTGACTTTCTTGGACAGAGATAGTTGCAAAAACTAACAGGAATGTGCTATTGAAAAAAACTAAATAGGATGACATATAAAATTTCTTTTTCCTTTTGTAGCTTGAGAATTGGAAAGAGATTTCATGGGAAATTAACTTGCCCCAACCAAAAAGGGCTTGTTCATTCATTGTGAAATACAAAATATAAAGAGCCATGCAGGAAATAGTACCTGTGGACTCCTCTCCTATTATTCTTGTAAACAACCAGGCAATTTCCTGAAATGGATTTCTAAATGAGCTAACCTCCATACTTGTAATATATTCAGGATCTAGATTCGACCTTTCCAAAAAATGGGGCAAGAGGTCCAATCCATTATTATGCTTTTCTAGGAACTATTTTCAATCTTCTCCTTTGAATGTCAATGTTGTCTCGGGCAATTTTAGCATATATCGGAAGACCTGAGGTGACAAAGAAACATAAGAGTCGTTGTGCAGTGGAATAATTCTTTGGTCTGTAATAAATTTATTGGTGCACCAAGAGACCATGTTCATACAGTCAAAAACCTCAGGGACACAGCCTGCATGAGCAATCTTAGAGGTCCAAATTACTTGGTTCTCTGGGGTGGGGGTTGAGTAATAAAAAAATTCCCTGGACCAGTGGAAGTTCTGGTCCTCATGCCCAAAGGTGTTCACTGTATATCCACAGAACTGTTGCCGAGATGATGCCATAGGTTTATGATAAGGTTACTTTTCTAGAAATGATGGTTTAAATGAATTGTTAGAGCGAATAATGTAACTTTTTGCTAAATCTTGGTTAAATGCTTCTGAATGGGAAAGTCCTAGAGCCTTTCGCTGATTAATGACAAATTGTATTGGTGGTGCATCATGAAATGTTAGCAATAAAATTTATTTATTGCATATTTAGAAATGCGAACGTGGCGGGTACGATGAAGAGTAATTAAGGAATGGAGGTTTTGTGAACGTGCGAAGGGCACACCGTGTGAACGGGATTTCATGATTTTGAAATGAACACTCGCAAGGGATAATATAATCCGTCCACAAATTTTGGTTTAATGTGCATGAATACGAGATGTCCTTGAGCCTTTTGCCCATCAAAGACAATATATATGGTTTCTGCATGATGACTTGTTAGAATTAAATGCCAGTAATTCCATATTTAGTAACAAGATATGTATATAACATTTTATTTTCTTTTATTATAGACAAGTGCGAAGGTGATGGAGAGGGCAAAGAAAAAGGAAAGAATGGAAAGCTCTGAAAAGTGGTCGGACGGGATTGAAAAAAGGGTTACGGGGATAGATAGGACAACCGAGCATTACACGATGAAATTTCATGTTTCAAAATTTTTGAGTGAAAAATGTGTAAAACGGAAGAGATCATGATGGGGAAGTTGAGTGACCGGTTTGTATATTTGCAGAATTCCGCCAAAGTGGCTAAGCATGGAATAGGGAAATTGCTAATTGCATATGTGGAAATAAGATCTTATATATAATTGCCAACTGCTAGTTGCAAAGGGGCATGGATACAGGAAACAACGACTATGAATTGGTCAATTTAAAGAAAGGGTAAGTGGTCGTTGGAAACACAAACACGTGAATCCATGAATTTGCGGACCAACGCATTGTCAGGAAAAAAACAATTAAGTAACCAGGAAGAGAAACTAGAGGGAATAAAAGAGTGGGAAAATAGAGAGGTAGAAGGCAGTTTTCGTAAGCACGAATTGGTTTCAAATAAGCGCCATCATTCCAAAACCATGATCTACTAATTATCAGCAAATGCATTGTTGAATATTACATTTTATTGCAACGTCTACCTGCAACGATGTTCTTGATACATTATTCCATGATTCTAACATATCAACTTAACCACTAAATTTGCTTTTCTACTAATTGCCAGCAAATGCTTTGTGGAAGATTAGAATTTAGTGGAACGTGTGCATGTAACTGTGTTCTTCATACATTCTACCATCAGTGCAACATATTAACTCAAGTATTAAACTTATTGAATTATGGTATGTTACCATTAAAAATTAATAATTTCATGTCTAGAAATAAGAACAACAATTTTGCTGCAACATTGTACATTCGTATTAGTAAAAAAAATATCGAAGAAGTATGAGAGAACTGAACCATTCCAATTAGAACATGCGTTAATCCCAAAAAAGAGGCAACAATGAAGAGTGCAAGGAATTTTGTTTTTAATAGCAAATCCATTTAAAGTAAAAAAATAAGAAAAACACCGAGTATTGTGCATCTATGCTTAGAAATTGCACCCAGTTCTTTGGGCCAAAACATTGAAGGTATCTACGAAAAACACAGGCACGGGTTCTGTAGTATGAAAGATTATTGGAGTTTTCTCATCGATGAATCATCCTCTGCTGAAATTGATATTTTTCATAAGCTTTTCCTCAGAAATAATACAAAAATGGTTACAGGGCAAGTGGAATAGTGCATAGCTGAAACCACCTCTGCATAGTCCAAAAACATTCAGTAACACAGCTTGCATGTGCAATTGCAAAGGCCCAAATTAGTCCATTCCAGGCAGAAGGAGATGACTAGTAGGAAAATGTGTGGTAGGAGCGAGAGTTTTGGACCTGATGCCCCAAAATGTTAAACAATATTTGTTTGGCTTGAAATATATTTCTGGGAGCATAAACATATCATTGCTTTACATTGAAACTCTTCTGCCCAGAACAAACCAATTTAGAACTCCAAAATTCCTACTTTTGTGGTGAAAAGTGGTTGTTGTGTTCACCATCAGTTTCTTTTCTGAAACTTCTTTTGGTGTTGTCATGATTGTGATCACCGAGCTGGGAAGGTCCGTTTGTTATGTTTGATTTCAATTTGGGTGTAGGAGTGGGTTGATTCTATGCATTTCCATCATCCATTGTCGTATCATCGTCCATCAGATCATCTTCTTATGGCTCGAAATTCATGGCATCAACTTCTGCGATAACAATGACTGCAACTGGGCAGGTTCTCTGACCAGCCAGGGGTGTGATGGAATTCTTTGTCTTGAAATATATCTCTCAGTGTACCAAGGGACCATCTCGTTTTTTCCTACTAGGCGAAGGGAGATGAATAGTAACAATATGTCCTGGAATAGTGGAACCTCTGGCCATTATGCCCCAATGTGTTTACTGTGTGTGGAGAGAACTGCTTCTAGAAGTTATTTAGAATTTCCGTTTGGTTGAGATGATGTTTGAAATGAAAAGAAGGGAGGGATAATGTAAGCCTCCGCAAATTATGGTTTAATGTGTATCAATGTAATATATCCTCAAGCCTTTCGTTGATCAATGACAATTTACAGGGTTTGTGTGGAATGAGTTTTGACCATCATAGCTCACTAATTGCACAATTAGAAAAAAGTGCGAATGTGGTAGTGATAGAGAAAAGAGATTAAGAATCGGAAATTTCTTAAAAGCACCAACCCATCGGCGCACATTTCTTTTTTTTGTGTGGCCTTTGAAATGAATACTTGGAAAGGATAACATGATTCTAGGAAAACCTTAGTTTATTTCGTACTAATGACAAATCTTCTCCAGAGTTATGAAATTTAATGATAGTTTTAACGATTGCTGCAGGATGGCTCCTAGCATTAAAGATTAATTATTGTGTATCTAGAAACAAGTACGAAGGCAACAACAATGGTGAAAATGATTCCAAGAAATACCAAAGTATGAAAAGCAGTCGAGTGAAGATATACCCAGGGCATGTGAATGGTCGATGGTTCTACGCCTGGTGGGATGAAAATTGAGCCTCTATTATTCTGTGTCCTACAAATAGCACCTACACATCTGCGATATACAAATTGACAGGTGGACTTGCGGGTTGGTTTGTTCAACATTGCATTTTTTTTGTCCTTAGCGATTCCGTATTAATTCCATAATCAACCACTTTTTTGGATCGGGGATTCTCGGTCTGACGGGCAAAAAATTGGGTATCTATTATTCCATGCTCTACAAATAAGAGTTAGAATTTTGTGATATACAAATTAAGAAACTGACCTGCACTAAATTATTACTGTTAAATATTTATATTTCATAATTTAATTATACAAGAAATTTTGCACAATCTGGTCGACCGAGTGATATAAAAGTATTTTGACAAATGAGCGATATAAAAAAGAGTCATTCCATACTTAGGCAGTTTTTTTATCGCAGGTTGGCAGCCTCGCGGGCTGAAAAAAGAGTCTTTATTGTTCCGTTTCCTACAAATAGCACCCATATTTCCATGGTATAAAAATTGACAGGAGGACCTATAGGCTGCTTGGTTGAACATTGCATCTGATCACGGGTTCACGGCCTGGTGGGATGAAAATTAAGTATCCATTGTTTTGTGTCCTACAAATAAATCCTACAGTTTCGAGATATACAAATTCACACGCGGACTTATGGAAAGTTTCTATATAAAGTATGGAATGAGATTTTATACAGCATATGCGGATCCCTCATTCCATACTTAGGCAGTTTTTGGATTGTGGGCTCGCAGTTTGGCAGGCCAAAAAGAGAGTCTCTATTGTTCTGTCTCCTACAAATAGCACCTAAGATTCCGTGATATATAAATATATAGTGTTCTAGAACATATGCAGATCTCTTATTCCATACTTGGGTACTTTTTGGATCATGGGTTCACGACCTGGCGGGATGAAAATTAAGTATCTATTGTTCTATGTCCTACAAATACCACCTAGACTTCTGTGTCCTAAATATAGCACCTACACTTCCACGATATACAAATTCACATGCAAACTTGTGGAAATAGTCTATATAAAGTATGGAATGAGATTTTATATAATGATCCATCATTCCATACTTGAGCACTTTTTCGATCACCGGTTTAGGACCTAGTGGACTGAAAATTAAGTATCTATTATTCTGTGTCTTACAAATAGCACCTAGACTTCTGAAATATACAAATTGACATGCGGAATTTTGGACATAGTCTCTATATAAAGAATGGAATGATATTTTATACAGCATATGCAGATCCCTCATTCCATACTTAGGCAGTTTTTGGATCATGGGTTCGCGGGTTGGCACACCGAAAATAAAGTCTCTATTGTTCTGTCTCCTACAAATAGCACCCTGACTTCCACGATATACAAATTGATTGGTGGACTTGGGCTGGCTGGCTGAACATTGCATTTTTATTGTCCCGTAGTGATCTTGTTTGAATTTCAAATTTAACGATTTTTTTTTATCGGGGGATCTAGGGCTGGGGAGCTGGAAATTGGGTGTCTATTATTTCGTGCTTTACAAACACATTTTTCTAGAACATATGCGGATCCCTCATTCCATACTTCAAGACTTTTTGGATCGCGGGTTCGTGACCTGGCAGGCTTTAATTAAGTATCTATTGTTTCGTGTCCCACAAATAACACTTAGATTTCTGCAATATACAAATTGACACGTGGACTTGTGGACATAGTCTCTAAATAAAGTATGGAATGAGATTTTATACAGCATATGCGGAGATCCCGTATGAATTCCATATTTAGCGGGTTTTTTTAATCGGGAGCTCTGGGGATGGAAGACTAAAAATTGGGCGCCTGTTGTTCCACATTGTACAAAAACATTGTTCTAGAACATATGCGGATCCCTCATTCCATACTTGGGAACCTTTTGGATCATGGGTTCACGACCTAGCAGACTGAAAATTAAGTATCTATTGTTCTGTTTCCTACAAATAGCACCTAGACTTCCGCGATATAGAAGTTGACACATGAACTTATAGAAATTGTCTCTATATAAACTATGGAATGCGATTTTATACAACATATGGGGATCCCTCATTCAATACCTAGACAATTTTTGGTTCACGGCCTGGCAGGACGACAATAGAGTCTCAATTGTTCTGTCTCCTACAAATAGCACCCAGACTTCCGCGATATACAAGTGGACAGGTGGACTCGGGCTGGTTGGTTGAACATTGTTGTTTTATTGTCCCGTAGTGATCCGATATGGATTTCATATCTAGTGATTTTTTTTTATTGGGTCTATGGGGCTAGCGGGCTGAAAATTCGACCTCTATTGTTCTGCACTGTACAAAAAATAGGCACATCTCCGTGATTTACAAATTGACAGACAAACATGTGGGTTGTGTGACTGAACATTGCAGTTTTCATTGTTCCTTGTCCTCCAAATAACCCTCAAAGTTCCGCGATATACAGATTGACAGATGGACTTGAGGCCATTGTTTACAGATGCTAACCCCTATAAACTATCTAACATATCTAAAAACATGATTTTCAACACTAAATTATTAATAATAATTTTTTCTATTGCAGAATTTAATTAAACGAGAAAAATTGTACAATCGTGTCGGGCGACTGATATAAAAGTTTTCAGACAAATGCGCAATACATAGAAAACATGTACTTTTAGAAAGTAGGGACAAGAGATTTTATAGAGCATATGTGGATCCGTCGTTCCATACTTGGGTAGTTTTTGGATCACGGGTTCTCGGCCTGGCAGGATGAAATTTGAACCTCTTTTGTTTGGTGTCCTGCAAATGCCACCCAAACTTTCGCGATATACAAATTGATAGGTGGACTTACGGATTCCATGTTTGGCAGGTTCAAGATTGCAATTGTTTAGCAATTCTCATCCCATCTAACTTCATCTAAAAACATTATTTTCAGATACAAAATATTAATATTAACTATTTTTATTGTACAAGTGAACTACATTAAATTATTAAAAGATGTTAAATAACTTATTTTTTAAAAAATGAACGAAACAAAAGAATTGTTTTGTAAAATTCTATCACCGCAAGAATAACAATGACCAATTTGAAGTTTAAGGCCCTCTTGTTCATAGGATAATACAATTGCACTCCGCACATTATATATTCGTTGATTTCAAATTATTCCAAGATATTAATTTTACCAAGTTCATCGAATAAGAAAAAATTACGAAAACAACGATCTACTTGAATTTTAAGAGCCTCTTGTTGGTATGATAGGACAGTTGCATTTCGTACACTATATATTCATTGATTTCAAACTATTTCACAACAATAATTTGACAAAGTTCATTGATCAAAGAAATTTTCCAAAACAAGTCACATAGTACATTTGTGTCACAATGCCATAGAAATTATCAGGTGGATCTGCATGCCACCTGGCCAAAAAAATTTAACTATATTGTTCCCTGTCCTCCAAAGAAGAGCTGGAGTTCCACGGTATACAAATTGATAGACAAACCAGATAACCAAGAACCAACCATAGTTAAAACATCCCAGAAGAAAGTTCCCAGAACGTTCCATTGAGCAGAAGCCATCGACCTTTGCACCAAAAAATTTGATATGCAAAGAAAAGACGTCGGCGCATTCCTTTTCTCTTCAAAATAACATTCATCTAGATGTTGAACAAATATTACAGAGAGACATGAGGTATTTTCATTTCCTCCCAAAGTTTGATTTAATTTGTTTTTGCCCTTCTTCAGCCGATATGCAAAAATCCATTGTCCTCATTTAAGGTGAATTTTCTCTGTATCCGAAGTTGTCGTAGCATATGGACATTGATTTTCTTTTTTGTGTAAATACATTTCATACGACAACTCTGCCAATTCAGGAAACACATTTTGCAATAGAGGCTTCCTAACCAAACACTTCACAGTTGTGTTTCCCACAGTTTAGATAACACCCTTGACGCAATTTCCATAAATATATGGACAATTTTCATCGCATCATAGACAATCAATCGTATCATCACTTATCAAACCAGAAGCAGAAGCAATAGAATGACATTTTGCACATACAGGTTCAAAGGGGGTCGAGTACACATTGGCTGCAACTAAAAGACCTTCAACTTGGAAATGCTAGCAAAGGGATTAATACATTGAACAATATAATACACAACTGCATCCCCCCCTTCCCTATAAAATAAAAAAGAAAAAGTAAACAGATGCAGAAATTTGTTGAAGGCTATTTCTATAAGAAAAGTGAGGATGATTTTGTGGATGTATACGCACAGAAATTGTAGATCTAGTTAGTTTCTCCAGATCCTCTACTATATCTTCTTGCAACTCTGTTACAAACGTTGCTTGGGTTGTCTAAAAGATCATTTCTCTAGCATCCTTCTTCTTTGTTATATTTTTGAACAACAAAAGTGGAATCTTCCCTCTATGCAATTGTTGTTCCATTGACGAAAACAAATCTGAATATGTATCGAACAATTGTAGCTGCAACATAGAACAATGCAATATTTGTGTAACTTATCCTACATATATGCAGACGCGAAAGTTAAGAATAAAACTGAATATGAAAAGAGGTACCATTGCCTTGTCATTGTCCGACTATCCATCCTTTATATGGAGAATGTGTTGCGACCCAATTTTTCTTTCCAGTGTCACAACAGCCCCAATCGTTCCGATTGGGTAAATATCAGTGCTCTGTGCACGCTACCTGATAGTCGAGTCCGGGAGGAAGCGATATTCTAAACAAATAGCTGGAATTTTTTCCACAATAGTTGTTTTGTTGAACAAAATAATTCGATCGCAATCACCACAGTCATATACTGTTTTGGGCAATACATTAAATTTTGTAATGGATATCCCATTACACAGCAATATCCTTTATGCATGTTTCTGGACAAGTTGTGGAGGAACAGTGAGTGTGACTATCATCATCGCGTCCTTTTCTATAATATCATCACGCATAATGGATCTACTTTTGTTTTCCTTGTCCAAGTAGGTGGTATAGACAACCATTATGTCCCTGATGAATAGTTGTCCAGTTTGGCGACTGTTCAAGCCCTCTATTGATAGTACTTTGGATGTCACAACTCTAGCCTTGATGACATTTTTTGAACATGAGAACTAAAGTGAATGATAGTGTGCTACAAGTACACAAATAGTATTTATGAACT
This sequence comes from Picea mariana, assembly GCA_032191745.1. Classification (NCBI taxonomy): domain Eukaryota; kingdom Viridiplantae; phylum Streptophyta; class Pinopsida; order Pinales; family Pinaceae; genus Picea; species Picea mariana. The sequence continues at coordinate 81,474 of JASDQU010102804.1, forward strand.
ACGGAACCAAAGTTTCACAACCACGCGTCTTGGTCTATGGAACATGCAGCATGTTCGGCATTTCACTTGTACTAGTTGATACTTCTCACGAGTTAGAAACCATGTATTGCAAATGGAATCAGCATATTCGCCATGCCATACATGAATATATATCCCACGAAATTTGTTTAGTAAACATAGTAAGAGCACAGCGTATGCATATTTACCTTTGGCTTTGTCATTCTGCTGATGTCTGGGATGACTGACTGCTCATGGCCATCTCACTAGTCCAACTTTTTCTGATGCAAGCATGTGCAAATGAACATCAGGAGTAAACAAATATATGCATTGTATATTGTCCATCAAAAGGACCAAATAATCGTAAAACTGTATGCATCTTAATTTTTTAACTGGACAAATGTTTAACAGTAAACAAGGAGTAATTGCGGGTCACCACCAATGTGTATATCATGGACCCTTAGAAGCCAAGGGAGCAATCTTCAACCTACCAACCTATCAGCTGTAATCGACAAAGTGGGTAACTATGGAATAAGGTAGAAGAAGGACCACATATGTCAGTCCGTTAGTCCACCAACCGACACACGAGGGAATTTTCGGAAACCATACTAAGCAGATGAATTAGAAAACAAAAGGGATAAT